>LD350746.1:497636-531274 GCA_001465055.1 Ptychodera flava
GAGGCTATATTCAAAAATTGAAAAAATCTTCAAACAAAAGTATTACTTTTTTTTGAACAAACCTGTTGGGGCGAAATTATTTTCAATGTTATTTTTTTTTGGGGGGGGGGGGGAATTCATATGCTAACAATTGTACCTTAAACAGCTGTAGAAATCAAGTCAAAATAAAACATTCCTTCTTATATGTGGTGCAGTCCAGGTATTTTCGCCTGCTTCAGGAAAGTTTTGCAGGTCTAAAAGGAAATGCGCATTGTAATGGCTTGGACCAAAATTAGCATTATGGGGTTGAGTCTGAATAATGTCAGAATTACATTGAAGTAAATGCAGTTCACACTGGACAATTTACCCAGGATCTGAGAAGATGAGGGTAGGTTTTCATTTCTTCTAAAAATGATAATTTTCGACCCACGTACTATGTCTGAACAGAATTGGACTAGTTTAGTCCAGTAACCAAATTTATTTATTTATTTATTTATTTACTTTATTTCTGTGCAGCCATAAATGGGTTTTATGTATTGAATACCAAGGGGGTTATGTCCAACATAGGATTCAGCTGCCTATAATCATGCATGTGGATACATTGGCACTGGAAGATCATTTTAGCTCAAACTTTGCATGTAAACAAGATTATTACTGTAATACATGTTTGCGACAACATTCATCTCATCTACTGTACTTGAAATTGTTGGCAAAATTTTAGATAAATGTGTACAAGAATACCAAAAATTGCATTAATAACACCATGCTCGCATTTGATGGGTACTACCTGTAATATGAGTTTAACACAAATTTTACAAGCTATGCCGGCCATAAGCAGTTTCAGAGAAGAAATTTCGGCCAAAATGAGAAATTTGGCCAAAATAATTTTGACATGTAGGTTTCACCCACATTTAATCAAATCAGTATGAAGTTATCCCTTTACATTTGCAAACCGAACATGAACACTATCAGCTGAGTGGTCTAGCTGAAAAATACATTTTGACAAAAATTAGAAAATTTGGCCCCTAATAATTATGTATGTAAATTTCATCACAATTAGAACAGATCAGCATCAAGTCCTTGGAACTCAACGAAGCAATCTGACAGCTGTATGACAAGTTCTTTTTACGGAAAAGTCATTTTACCAAAAGTGGTTGTTTGGCCCAAAAATTTACATCCAAATACCACTATTACCATAATTTAATCAATCTTATATTTGGAATATTTTTAAATGGTAACATTTGCCCCAAAAAGTATAAATGTAAATTTTGTCATCATTCAAATGAATCTGTGTTAATTCTTCTCTAGACAACACCAATTTGAAAGCTATATGACAAAGTCCTTTTGATAAACAAATTTTCGTGAATATTGTAATGTTTGACCCAAAATTTCCATATGCAAATTTAAGCATAATTTAAAATGAGATCATTTCAGGGAACCAACAAATAAAATTTGAAGCCATAACATGAGTACTTTTGGGTAATGTTTGATACAGAATGAGAAAATTTAATCTAATTGTAATATGTGAATTTTATCATCATTTGAAGAAACTTGAAGTCATCAGTAGCAACATAGAAAATATATGTTTCCAAGCCATTTGAGGCTCCGGAGAAGAAATAATTAAGAAAAACAAGGAAAAGTTCTCAAAACTGTGTTGTAAAATTACTCTAGTTTGAATAAATCTGTGTACGGTCATCCGTAGGAATTTATGTTTCAAATATCAAAGCAATGAGACATTTAGTTCTTTGCATTTGTTGACTATTTGCATTATTAAAGCACAGCTACATATTGTTGGTTACCACATTCTTTTGAACAAAATCGCATCTACAATTTGTGTCGCATCTTCACAATTAATATCATGGTGATACATGTGGTGGTTTTCAAATCTTTTTTGCTGTGAACTATTAATATACATACATTTAAATGACAACAGATATCTGACTGGTGCCTTTCCCATGCTAAACATACACACAGCAAATGGGGGTTAAAATAGTATTTTGTCCTGGTAAAATATCATTATGCAAACCATATAAGGATCTCATGGAAAAGTATCCAACTGATAACTGTAGTGATAGAGACAGGAATACACTGATATTTCTGTCAGCTGCAAATAATGAAGCAAAACAATAACCATGACATATCCTAATCTTGGTAAGTCACAAGATTTCTCTATAACTGTTTGAAGACAACAATTTATAGAGAATGCACCATTATACTTACGGATTGTTAATGGCAAATCCATATTTCAAGCTGCCAGGAATCGTCACTTCAACCCTGTTCCTCAGGACTCCATCAATGATTTCAGACACTACATATTCTGTCTTCATGACAGGATGCAGCCTTGGAAATCTATGCATTGTAAAACAATATTGGATAATTGTGTGGGGAAATATTCACCTCATTTTGAAATGTAAATAGATTTTTATTGTTGAAGACATCTTCATGTTTCACTTTTACCCAAAAGACAGCACAGTATATGTATGTGTCCACATCAAAAGTTACCACACCGCAATCGCACTACTTATGATATTTTTTTATTTCACATTCATCTTTCTATTGCTTCCTTGAGAGATTGCTGTACTGGTCTTTGCTCTGTTCAGTACTCAGTACTATACAAAACATGTGATCCCAATTGCTACTATTTCTGCATATACTATTTTGGAGAATGCGCACCTCACAGACAGATATTGAATTCAGACTCTCAGCTTTTTTACTCTATCACTCAGAGGTCCATATATCTTTCTTTCATGAATTTGACTTTGTTGTGTGTACCCGTGATTTACTGTCTGTTCTGTGCTGTCTATGTTTACTACTATTGTATTACGAATATTGACCAAGTGTTATCGGATTATGGATGGGTATGATTGTGATTATATTACTCATAAGGGCTCATTTTGAAGCTCACGAAGTAAATAAAGTGTTCACTGCATTATCTTTGTGAAAATCCAAAAATTTATTTTTCCTCTTTTGGCCATTTGGAATTTATTTCAAGTGTTGGTAAATATTGGGTAATTTGTTTCTTTAGTACCAAATTTTGCATGGTGAACCCTAATTTTTATGCTCGATTTCAAATGGAAATTTACAAGAAGGATTTATATGAGCATGATCATATTAACTTAGTTATATCAGTAACTTGATGTCTCACATACCTCATTCGGGGATGTTTTGTCATTCCCGTATCTACAAAGTATGGCAATACTGTAGTTGTATAGACGCCACTTATTTTCATCTCCCTGATCTCTATGGCGAGAGCTTCCGTGAAACCGACCACTGCAAACTTTGAAGCTGAATAATCAACCAGTTTACCTATGCCACATTTGCCAGCCGCTGCTGCTATAGATACAACGTGTCCATGTTGACGCTCAAGCATTGCTGGTAGAAATGCTCTGACAGTCTGTATAAAGAAATAATGTAAAGCTATCATTTATCACAGCCAATTCTTACAGATAAATTTCACCTCTCCCTATAACTACGTGGTCTGCTTTTGACAGCAATGATCCCCAAAGTATTACTGCTCATAGTGGTCCAATTTTCTGTGGCATTAATCTGATTATCTTTTAGGATTCTTTCACAACCAGAATACTGCAACATGCCCTCTTTAAGTTTCAAATTCGTATTTTAAAATCACATTAAGCCCTTTTCCATTGCGTTATACTAGTATTCTCTTTTTCAGTGTCTCATTTGCATATGTTCCATTTTCTTGTTGGATAATCAGTTGCAGGGACTAACCCTGTGTGGATGCATACAGCCCTACAATCTGTAATGCTTTTGTATTCTAAATGTAGTTTTAAGGAAGAAATTAAATACTGAGGGACCATATCTTATTGCCTTTAGGAACTTGTCTTTAAAGAGAGTTGGAACTAGAGACATTGATTGCCTCAAAATTTACCAATAATTGAAATTCAAAATGGCTGCCCTTCCGAGTTTTCATTATAGTGGAAAAAATTATATTTCACATATTTTCTTCTATTATAAAAGATTTTCATTTTTTTCAATTTATATTTACACCCAAAACTTGACTATCGATATGATAAACACATATGAATATGAGTCCTATGTTGAATTTCAGTTTTGAAAATTCAAATGGTATACTTGTAGGTTAAAGGGAGAAAAAAGGAAGTTTTCACAAAAATCTTAGATCAAATAATTAAAAAGACTTCGAATTCCGAGGAACAATTCTCATTTTGTGTGACCATTCGTTCTCTTCCGTTGTGATCAGTATCAGCCAAGGTCACCGTTTCTCCAATAAATTGCCCATTTGGGCATCACATACCCATACACCTTTCTGTGGGAGTATGCCCATCCCATATGGAACAGGTTTAATTGAGCAGATTGCTCCTCATTTGCAGGTTTTTTTTCAGAAACTCAAATGTTTTGAATGCTTTTCTGGTGTGCTGCTGCTGGTTGTGCAGACTCATTTTGAAGCCAGTAGAGTACTTTGCGCAGCTTTTACTTTTCCAACTTCCTCATGAGTCGGAGTAGTCCACACTTTAGGCTATAAATATTGTTGTTAATTTTATATTAATATTTTTTTAAATAATTAAGTTATTAGATGTATCAGAAAACAGGAAACCAATTTGATGGAAAGGTATTCTGCCACTTGCGTATCGCCGAGGTAGAAAAAAGTTTCGAAGCCATTTTGTGTGGACTTATCCGTTCAGTCAATTAGTGTAAGCCGTCGACCGTTTCATCAATCGGTACCCCGAGACCAGTACACACACTTGGCAGTTTTTCCATCAACTTTACTGGCGCAACATTGAACTTCATTCCCACATGCATGGCAACAGTAAAACTACATTCTGAATATTGAAATGGCATATCAAGACTACAGATACTGAAACTGGACGCCAGTGGTCATAATGAACGTTTCGTTGCAACATATTGCTGGTTTTATTTGCGCGCACGAATTATATGATTCTTGTTTATACTTAGAATTACACTACACAAATATGAAGAATCGTGTTGACATAACTTATTTTTGAATTGTACCGTAACACCTATACATTAACTTACCCAAAAGTGTGCCATAATATTGACGTTCATAAGTCTTTCAATTTGGCTATCAGACAATCTTAACAACTCCAGGCCGTGTAATATCCCGGCGTTGTTGACTAAAATGTCCACATCTCCAACCTCTTCTTTGACTCGTTCGGCCACGCTTCTGACATCCTCCTTTTTGGTCACATCTACCGTGTACGTGCTTACGTCAGCTCCGATACCTCGTACTTCGGCTGCAGTCTCTTCGTTCCCCGTCTCGTTGATGTCCCAAAGTACCAAGTGTGCCCCGAGCTTCGCGAATTTGATTGCCAGGCATCGTCCGATCCCGTGTCCTGCTCCGGTGATGAGCACCACTTGGCCGTCGACACTCTTCCGTCCGGGAGGTACAAAGAGTCGAAACAGGGATTCTACGTACGCTAACGCGATACGAAGGAAGAGTAGAGGTATTTCCCACACCAATTCAAGCATATTTTATGATGATAGTAATATGATTCTTACACGTGTATTTTCACACCAACTTATCATACATATGTCCCAACATTTGCATTCCCTGGTTTTGTAAACCGGTAGTGCGTAAAGTTTGAAGTCGAAAGGTCAAAGGAGGACAAGGTGACAAGTTCACGCCATACGATAAGCCCAGTATTGCACTTGCGCACAAGTACTGCAGGTGCTCAGGAAGTAGATCGCCTATATATTAGTAAAGAAAAAGGCTCTCATTTCTCGAGCACCTGTGGTCTTGAGCAAGTATTTATGTCCGACTCGGAGTCCCGTGTCGAAATGTTTTCCAATGCTATAGGAAGACTCGCTGAATCCTGTGATCCCACATCATTTTCTTTGTTTGTGCGGTTCTAATTTAAAAGTGTGCCAAGCTCAATAAGCTTAATAATGATGTCAACACGATTGGAACTAATTTGGGATAATTGGATCTTCATATTTTTAAAATTTCTCACAAGTGTTAGGTGCCCTATAGCTTAATATTGCAATATTATAAATTATTCGTAAAATTAAGTATATAACATGAAAAGAAAATTCAGTAGATGAGCGTACATTTGCAGATTAAACCGACATTACTTCACTTATCCAATTATCCCAAATTAGTTCCAAGCGTGTAATGTACGAATCAAAGTTAACGCTTAAAATACTAAATTACAGGTAGCCGCAGATCTGATGATGGAGAAATCTGAATAATATTTGTGAAAAAAGCAGAACATAAACTATGTGCGTAAAAAGTCTCCTTTGGCAATTAACCCAGCTCTTTCATGTCTTGCCAACTTCTTTTTCTCCTAGGTAAGAATTTTGTCTATATGTTCCTCGATGTAAAAAGATAATGTAAACTTTATTGCCTATATAAAATATTTGTACAGTTTATACAGAGAATTGAATATAATATCGCCACAGAAAGAACAAGCTTAATTCTCATATAAATATATAGGGAAGTTTCTTGAGACTTGTAACATAGACCCGATCTAAAGGCTGATATGTAATAATTTTTCTGTACAATAATTTTACAAGTGAATTCTAGATTTTCAGACTCCTATTAATTATTAATTTCTGTAAGTTTTGTTAATACTGACCCCAATAACAACTTTTAAAATGTCTCCTTTGATACAGCAAAATGTATTTATCAGAATCAGACTTGAGAAGCAAACACTAGGTGTTTTTACATGATTGATTGCCAACATCTACCGCCGTGGACTGTTCCTGGGTCACATTGTTTATTTGTGTGTCAAACTAACGTGTTTAAAAAGTTTTAGGCAGTATGCTCCTCGAAAGTGAAAGAATTAAACTTTTGCTCAAACTTTCCTTAAGGAATCTTTCAACCATTCTCTTTCAAAATCAAGAATAAAACTCGAGGGTCACCATGCAAATTTTTGGAACTAGAGAAGCAAATAACTCAAGATTTATTGATATTCAAACTTCAAAATGGCCGCAATCCCTGTGCTAAGTCTAGGGAAAAAAATAAAATTTTCGAATTTCGAAAAAACTAGGCAGGTGAAAAGTTTTCTTACACCAAGAGCGTTTACATGAACTCCCACAAGTGGTACAGCAGAAATGAATTGTAAAAGTTTGAGAGTCAGAATGTCTGTCGTATCCCGGAGAGACGTTCTACCTTAATGTTGAACGCAGGTAAAATCATAGACAAACTCGATTGTCGATGTTAAAATAAAAAATGAACTGGTCCTGCTTTCGATTCATATGGACACTTTGAAGAACGGCCTATAGGCAGCCAGTAGGGTGAACCATTTTACACCCGGGGGGGGGGGATTCCAAGCAAACATTCAAAAAAATAAATCCAGCCTCAGTGCACAGATCGATCGACAAAAATAGAAGGCTGATGCAAAAAGAAAAACATCAACGTGAAGTTACCTTCCAGTATTATATTTTTTGATGCCTTTAGGGAACAATGTGTTTCAAGTTGTAGGATCATAAATTTATGGCCAGTGCTCCCTTCGGCCAAGGTCAGTGTCAGGGAATCAAAATACCTCACATTTAATACCGACATTTGAAATTAAAAGTTGCCACTATCCCTGTGTTAACTCAACAGGGGAAAATAAGATTTTCAATTATCGAAAAACTAAGACGGTAAAAATTTTTCTTCCTCCAAATTAAAAGCTTTAAATTGAGCACCCACAAGTGGTAGATCAGAAAAGAATTGGAAAAGTTTGAGCATTCAAAAATCTGTCCCTGAGGCGCATTCTACCCTAACATGCTAGCTCCAAGCTCAGGCAAATTTGTCAAGGAAAGCCATTGCTCCAGAATCATTCCCATAGCACAGTCTGCAAGAGTCCATCACTCCCAACATTCAGCCTTTCTTAAGTCTCTGACATGCAGTTCTGATATGATTAATGTTATCATTTATTTCTTTAAAAAAAGGCACTTCACACGTCTCAGAGCATTTACATGCTACAACTGATAAAATTTGTGCAAAAAAATGATGAAAATTATAGTCTAAACAGTCTACATTTTGAAAACTTCAGTGTTAAAAAATTTCAATAGTTATGAAAATGTTGCAAGGTATAAAAGTAGTCAAAGTTAGAAAATCACACGACAAATGTTTCAGACATATCAATTACAAATAGTACTGAATGAGTTTTTGAATGAGTTGAGTCTTTTACACCACAGTTTAACAGTCAACAGAACTAGCAATGGAAATCTCAGGTCGCAATATAAGTTCAACAGAAAAGGTGCACACACAGAGAATGCTCTCTGCCAATATGCCTTATTGGATTTTTAATGAGGTGTGGCACCAAATATAATGACTCACTTCCGTTGATCTGAGATTTCAGCAGGGTTGTACATCTCGATTAGATCAATCAGATAATGTGATGCGACACAACCAACTATTTTTGAACAATCAAGATTTTGAAGTGAATGCAGACTTCAATCTCTATGCAGCCACAGTGAAGATCAATACTTAGTACAGGTGTGATATGTGGTCAAATTTACAGGTCCCTGAGAAAAGGTAAGCTGCAGCATTCTAAAATGATTGAAAGCATTCAAGCTGAATCTGCCCAATATACCGATAATTTGCAACTTTGCATCATTGAAACAATCTAAATCATTGTCTTTGAGGTACAGTTAAGCATAATAATTTATCATACCATGATAGTTATTACTTCAACAAACATGAAGTACACAGAAGTACATAGGATTTTTTCAATACAGGCTTTATGTAAAGTTAATACCCAAACAGCATTTTTTTATTTCCTATATTAGTAAAATTAAACATTTATTCATACAGATAATTTTTGTGATTTTTTAAAGGTTGTAGACGTATCTAGGTCTTGCTATAATTTGTTTTGCAGGACGTTGGATGTGTGGGGTTCTAATTGTAAGTGTGCTGTGCCTAAGCATGGAAAATAACAGTACAGTTTAAACACATGAGCTCATTTTTGCATAGTGCAGTATCTAATGTCGTGTGGATGTTCATAAACACGTACATCTTCAAACTGGTGGACACAAGGGTTGTAAATGTCCAATTAAAACCACTCAATGAAGTGAATCCATGAAGTATCATTCCTTATAGCACAGTAAAATTGTAAGTTTTGCTTAAAATGTGCACTACACAGCAAACATGCTTTAATGGATAAAATATTTCAGTTTTTTGTTGATTATTTATTCCCCAGTAACATTCTCACAAAAATAAGGTTTAATTTAAAAGCAAAAAACCTCAATAAAAACCTTTAAACTGCTGCTCAGCAATTACCTTACTTGCATGCCAATCTAATGAATTATACATTTCAACTTTTGCTCGTTCTTTGTTGTTCTTGATAGCTGTTGTTTCCCTCTATGTAAGTGTTTGCGAGCTCTACGTCTGGTTTTGATCACTTTTGGAACAAAACACATCCTGTTTCTAAAAGAGCCAGATCTAACAATTAATTACAAAGTAAATAGTCATTTGTACAATTCTCAATCTGATGTTTAAGAGTCTCTGATTTCTGCTTCAAAACTTTTCAAATCATCTTTAAGCATCTTTGTCTTTGCCTTCTGTCAGGTCCTTGTCCTGGGCATCAATTCCAAAGTCAAAAAAATCTTCAAGCAGAAGTACAACTTTTCTGGGCACAAACCTGATGAGATAAAATTATTCTTAAGACACTTTTGTGATGGAAAACTACCTGTAAAATACTGTACATATAAACAGCTGTGGAAATCATTAAAAAGTATATTGATACCTACCAGGTAATTTTGTTTGTTTTGGGAAGGTTGTCCCTATCTCAAAGAAAATACACTTTATAATTGTTTGGACAAAAATTGGTATGAGGGCTTAGTCTGAATGATGTCAGAATTCTGTCATGAACCCTTTTAGTGCCAAAGTCAATTTTTGTAGCCTTCGGAAAATCTAACGCAAACAATTTTTTTCAGATTAAGACAATTTCTTTTCAGATTTTTCCAAAACTTTTGATAAAAATTTGAAGCCAATGAAAAGCTATGTCCCTTTAGTCCAAAATTATCAAAACAATTACAGTTAAATTTATGTGGGAAAGATTATAGCACTTAGAGAGTAAATAGCTGGGTTCACACTGCATCTATTTACCCATGATATAAGATGTGGGTAGATTTTCTTGTCATCTCAAAATGATCAATCTGGACTTACTAAGTCTGGACAGAGTTGAACTAGTTTAGTCCACTTTTAAAGTTTTATTTTTCAAAATCAATGCATTCATAAAATGGATTTAATATCAAAGGGGCTTTAGGTCCAACAAAGCATTTCAAACATCAATAACCATGCATTGGAAAGACACAAAAAGGTGGACTATGAATATGCATCAAATGCTGAATTTGCTTCACATTTGCTTTCTGGGAAGAGGCCATGTTTACTGTTTTCAAGAAGAAAATAGCACAGCCACAGACAATACAGATCCTATTCCCTTTATAGGCAATCAAAAATCACCATACTTACAGATTATTAATGGCCATTCCGAATTTCAAGCTGCCAGGAATCATCACTTCAACCCTGTTCCTCAGGACTCCATCAATGATAAGGGATGCCACATAGCTTGGCTTCATCATTGGGTTCAGTTTTGGAAATCTGTACATTATAGAATGATATTAAGTAATTGAATGCATGGCATGTAACATTGTGTCTATGCATGGTGAGCAATTCTGCCTCTGTATGCTCCATTTCCTTACAATAAAAAAATCCATGTTTCAAAAAAATCCACATTTTAATACTGAATACTTCTCTAAGAAACTGTTCCTTTGAATCTTTTGGCATAGTACAGTCTTGAACCATGTTAATCCATTTTTTAAGTTAATCTGCTATTATCAATCAGGGTTATAATATATATATATTTGTAATACCTTTGAAAATACAGTTTGTTATAACAGGGAATATTTTAAGATCCAACATAAGAATTGAAGCTTTCAGTTTTTTTGCACATAGATCTTTCAATGGCATACCTTAGAAATTGGTATAATCAGTCTTTTCAATGAGTCTAAGTACTTGCCTTTTGACAAAAAGTCATTGTCAATGACATTGTCCCTACTTGGTAATGAATTTGGAAACCATTAACGGAAATTATGGTCATATTGGATTGTATCACAAAACAAATCCACATGTGCATGTATGACATAGGGAGTTATCCATGTATCAATTTCCAATGAAATCGCTCTCACCAGCTCTGAAAAATTTAGGTGAACGGATGCTAGACTGACGCACAGACATGGTCAAATCTATAAATTCTCTCGGACTTTGTTGGTGGGGACTAACAAATGATCCCTAAAGCTACCATTGCTATATATGCACATTTAGTCTTTAGGGTCTGCAAACTGGAACCTACCAGTTTATGAAATGACAAGAGCATTTGTCTTCTCAGTGAACTGATGCACCATTACTTGATAACTCACCTACCACGAGGATGCCTTGTCATTCCTGTATCAACAAACAATGGCACTACTGTAGTTGTATAGACACCACTTATTTTCATCTCCCTGATCTCCATGGTGAGCGCTTCCGTAAAACCAACCACTGCAAACTTGGATGCCGAGTAATCAACCAGTTTACCTGTGCCTCGTTTGCCAGCTGCTGATGCTACAGATACAATGTGTCCATGTTGACGCTCAAGCATTGCTGGTAGAAATGCTCTGACAGTCTGTATCGAGAAGGAATTTTAAACGGGCACTGCAAATTAATCAGTTTCTTTTGCCCAATATCACTTTATTTGGAAAAATTCAATCAATTTTCAGTAATTTGTTTACCCAAGATTAATACATTGGTAGTGTTTACTTTTTTGCATGACAACCAGTTGGAAG
Organism: Ptychodera flava; assembly: GCA_001465055.1. Classification (NCBI taxonomy): domain Eukaryota; kingdom Metazoa; phylum Hemichordata; class Enteropneusta; family Ptychoderidae; genus Ptychodera; species Ptychodera flava. Next base: position 509,367 of record LD350746.1, read on the forward strand.
TTTGGAGAGAAAGATGTAAATTTATGCAAACTGCCTGGTTTCTTGGTTTCTTTCTTCACTTTTATTGTACATGTCAATATAACTCCACTCTGCCTGGGTCAAGTTTTCAACTTCAAATATTTTTTTCATTAATACCAAAACAGAGGTTATTTAACCCAATATGCATCCCCATTATCCTTCAAGTATAGTTTTGCTACCATACTTCTGATTCTCTGCTTATTGATAATGTTTGGTATGGAGCAGTTTTAACATAGTTTGCACCTTGACAGTGAAAGATTTAAACTTTCACTCAAACTTTCCTTGCTGAAACTTCCCACCATTCTCTTACAAAATCAAGAATAAAAATCAGGGGTCACCGTGCAAAGTTTGGTACAAGAGAAATGAATTTCCCAACATTTCTCGATGCTTTGAATTCAAAAGGGCTGCCATCCCTATGTTCACTCTGTTGGAGAAAACAAGATTTTCATTTTTGAAATACTAAGACTTTGAAAACTTTTCTTATTCCAAGAGCTTTAAAATGAACACCTACAAGCAGTAGACCAGAAAAGTAATGAAAAAGTTTTGAGTCTGACTTTCTGTCCATATGGTGCTTTCATCTCTTAGGTAGAATGTGCCTTGGGGACAGATATTCAAACTCTCACAATTTTACAATTTTCTTTTCTAATCTACCACTTGTGGGGGCTCATTTTAAAGGTCATGGTGTAAAAAACATTTTCACTTTCTTAGTTTTTCGAAAATCCAAAATTTTATTTTTTTCTCCAAAGCGTTAACACAGGAGTGGTGGCCATTTTATATTCCAAACATCACTAAATCTTGGGTTATTTGTCTGTCTAGTTCCAAAATTTGCAGGGTGACTGCCAATTTTTATTCGTGATTTTGAAAGAGAATTGTTCAAAAATTCCTTGAGCAAAATTTGAGCAAAAGTTCGAGGCACATACTACCTTAAAGAGAAACACTGCTTTCAAAAAGTGTAAAGGTAAGCTGCAATGCCAAATCAAACCATCATCACATCCCCCATGGGCAAAATAAAGTTCAGTACCATTATTTGAAAGGACAACATAAACAAGCTAAAAACTAGTCAAATTTAGTTTTTCATTAATTATTTGTTTGTAATTCTGTTTAGTTTTCTTCAAGAAAAAAATTCCTAAATAAATCTATCAAGCTATTGGATAATGTTATATCGGATAATAATACTACGTTTTTTGCTAGGACTTCTTTATTTTAATATGATATTATTGTCCTATGGATTTAATTCTAATTGTTTGTCTGTTTTTATCGATCCTTTTTTCTGGACATTTATCAACGACTTTGATTTCTTTTCTGTTTGTAAAAATTACCATTTCCCCATGAAATCTGTAAGAGTTAACAAAGTTTTAATATTAATATTATTTTCGCCTTTACACCGTAACACTATGGATGTATCTCTTTTAAATCCATGGAAAACGCATCACAGGCGTTCGGCTCGTCGCTTCGGTAAGTATCATAGGGGCTTCGCCCAGCGACAAGCCACGCCCCTGTGATATGTGTTAAACTTACCCAAAAGTGTGCCATAATGTTGACGTTCATAAGTTTCTCAATTTGGCTATCAGACAACCTTAACAACTCCAGGCCGTGTAATATCCCGGCGTTGTTGACTAAAATGTCCACATCTCCAACCTCTTCTTTGACTCGTTCGGCCACGCTTCTGACATCCTCTTTTTTGGTCACATCTACCGTGTACGTGTTTACGTCAGCTCCGATACCTCGTACTTCGGCTGCAGTCTCTTCGTTCCCCGTCTCGTTGATGTCCCAAAGTACCAAGTGTGCCCCGAGCTTCGCGAATTTGATTGCCAGGCACCGGCCGATCCCGTGTCCTGCTCCGGTGATAAGCACCACTTGGCCGTCAACATTCTTCCGTCCGGGAGGTACAAAGAGTCGAAACAGGGATTCGACATAAGCTAACACGATACGAAGAAGGAGCAATGGTATTTCCCACAACAATTCAAGCATATTTTATGAAGCTTTCGACAAAAGTGACAATCACACGTGTAAATCACACGAAGTTAAATATGGATCCCAAAACTTGTGTCGTGTCGTACCGGTGTGAATTGTATTGTAAAGTTTGAAGTCTGAAGTTCAAAGGTTATATAGGTCGTCCAGACACCAGCACAGGAATTTGTCGACCCCAGTGACCCGAGGCCGAGCGCGTTCGATACACGCCACTAGCACTGCGATATCACAGCCAGGGCCAGGGTAGGCTGCGTCTCCGCGGGTCATCAAAAGGTCAACCCCGCCACGGCTTGACCTTCAGATGACCTGCATAGACGCAGCCTACCGTGTCACAGCACAGGTAGCTAGCTGCGTTTCCACAGCTAGGAAAATAACTGAATCTGATAACATACATGTATTCTAAATCATTTTTGTTAACACATTTCTGGTTTTAAATCGAAGCGAATTTGCAATTGTATGAAATGGTGTGTTTAGTTAAAGTTTGTTCCATTCGATAAAAGTATTTGAACAAAACTCACTAATGTTCAAAGGGAGCCGTCATTATTTATGGCCTAGGGGTCGGAGGAATGTGAGGGGGGGTCACTCTAAAAATTGAAAACTTATAAGGGGTTGCTCAAAATGTGGAGAGGAAGAAGGGGGTTTACTCAATTTTTTTTGTGTGAATTTTGCAACTTTACACACATGAATTTCTCATAATTTGTGACATGTGAGGGGGACCCCTCTCGTGCTCTCCCCTGGGATATTTTGACAGTTTAACTTAATAAATAAAGAAATTAAAAACACCTCTCACATTGCACCAGACTGCACCATTGTACACATCATTTTCTCAAAATTTTCCACGCAAGATAGGGGACAGCCCCCTCTGACACTTCCCCCTAAGCCTCTCGCATGTTCTCCCCCCTGTAATTCTGCTGAGTCAGATATCCTAGTGAAAACCCTGTCATGATACTAATCCAAGTTAAACAATGTTATATGGTTGGATACTGGTTAAAGCTCGAGCTTTAATATCTGTATTTTGTTGTCACTTTGTATTTCGTTTTGTTGGTTTCACCTTTTTTAACAGTCATGAGATAACCAATGATAATCTAGCAGGGTAAGTCGGGATTTGAAAGGTGTTTACTATTGCTGTGTTTATGTAAATGTTACAAATACATGTATCGATATTAACTTTTCTAAGTGGGGGGGGGAAGTCAAAATTTCTGAGTTAAAGAGGGGGTTACCCAAATTCACCATAGTTGGGATGGGGGGGTTGCTCGAAATTTTGGAGTTTTCGATGAAATACCTCTGACCCGCCCGCCCCCCCCCAGCCGTAAATAATGATGGCTCCCTAAAAGACTGCACAATACAATTGGAGGAGGGGCGGTACGAGGAGGATGTTCCATTCAAGACACAGAAAAATTAGAATATTACAAAATGGAGTCATTTGGTGGCCATCGTTTTAGCTCAACTGTCAGCGACATGCAGCCCTACAGATGAACTTAATGTGATATATTGAAATTATGATGACATCTGCAATTTTGTATTTTTTGGGGCAAATTTGCCATTTTTGGTCAAAAATTTGTTTCTCAAAACTGCTAACCTGATAGCTTTAATATCTATATACAGGTTCCAAGGGGTTTATTTCAAATGATGATGAAATCAGCAATTTTGGGTTTTTGGGGGGCAATTTTTGCCATTTTTGGTCCAAAAATTTGATTCCCAAAAAACTACTGGCCTGATAGCTTTGGTTGACATATTTTAGGGACTATCTTAATGTGATATGTTCAAATTATGTTGAAATCTTCAATTGTGTATTTTTGCAGCTATTTTTGCCATTTCTTGTCTGGCCACTGAAATGAGCTATCGAAGAATATCAAATAGTTATTCTCTGCATAACACAGCGGGGCTTTATTGGCTGCTTGGACGCTTGTAGTGTTTTAAACACGCAGTTTTCATGCAGCCTCAAAACTATATCAGACACAAATTACAATTAGATACTCTCACTCTGTTATTGTGAGTGAAGTCATACTGATGATACTGTTTGTACGACATGCTACTTAAAAATTCAAATACATTGAATTAATTCAAATGAGGTAATTTATCTATTTTCACCTCACTATAAATACCTACAATAAAATATTACAATTAAACCAAATATGGACACTGACTTGACTCAGTTTCATTGACTTTACTCCATATAAAACTGTTGATGCACTGTATCACTAGTGCAGTATCGTATAAATAAATTGACAAGTTTATAGAATGAGGGCGACACTCACAGTAATTTTCAACATTTTTAGGTCCAAAATACCATTTTTGGATAGCATTTTTACACATCTTTTTCATGTATCATTTTTTTACGATATCAAGACTGATCATCCTGTCATTTTTGAAAATTGTGAGTCGATTATCAATTAATTTTCCAGCAGTTTCCAGGACTTTATTTTCAAGGACTTTCCAAGGACTTTCTAGGAGGCTTTAATGCTTAAAAATATGGGACTTTCCAGGAGTGTATAATATGGACCCTGCTGAATGCTCAATTCTTGTATAAATAAAAGAAAAATGTGTTAGGTTGTTTGCAGACAATAAATTAACATTTTATCATACCTATGTTTTAAAAATAAGTCTTACAAACCTACGATAAATTTACAAATGTACGAGATAATTACATAGATTGGGGTTTCATTTAATTGTATAGCACTGTCTAAAATTTTATTTCAGATAGTGTAATAGTTTAGTGGACACCCTATGCCAATTACAGAGTTTGGAGTTTCATGTATTTTTATTGCACTATCTAAAATTTTGCCTGAAACTGTTTCTTGAGCTTTGACCATTATCCATTTACAGATTGTTGATAGGACTAATAAATGACAAACAGCAAACATTTCAACTTGGGTTTTCAATCCTATTTTTTATTCGCTCCATTACATGGAGTGGTAACAGTAACGATACACTTGTGTTTTGATGAAAACAAGTTGTAATTTGATGAACTGTTTGTAGTTTATGGACTCTACTTCTGCCTTAGACGGAAAAAATCCATCACTTGAGGGCACTATCTACATAAGGGGAGAGGGAAACGTAGAGTGTGCCCACAAACGACAGATCTGTCAGTCTACTTCTGTCTCTGTCCATATGAAATCAACTGAGCACATCCCTGTTGTCTGTAATACTAAAAAGTGCACTACTTTAATAGCGAAAATACCTTTGGTATGCAAAGATTTTTTGTATTACAATTATTTATTTGTCATTCCCTTATCCTCTTATGTTTCTTCAAGGCAACTCAACAATAAAATCTTTTAGATTACTGTTTATCAATTTGTGACTTGCCTGCTTGGAAATAACTACATGTACATCAAGAAATCTAGCGATAACAATAGAGGTGATTGCTGAAATGATTCTATTGTGATTTAACCCTTTCACCACCATGGTTTGGTCCATACCCATTGTTATCAATGGTGATTGTGGACCTTTTCACAAGCATTGGGGGTGAACAGGTTACATTTCTGGTCAAAACTTTTCAAAATCATCTTCAAGCATCTTTGTCTTTGTCTGCTGTCAGGTCCTTGTCCTTAGCTTCAACTCCGAAATCTAGAAAGTCTTCAAGCAGAAGAAGTACTTTTCTCGGAACAAATCTGATGAGGAAAATTATTATTTTGTTGTGGAAAACTGATATGAGAACAAGTACATTTTATCAAACTAAAGAACTCATTAAATGATAATATTTTGCTAAATTTTCTGCTAAACCTTTTGTCAAAAGGTAAGCAAATTCAGTTTGTAAGCTCCTTTGAATGATCTCATTTCATTTTGTTCAAATGATGATTGGCATGATGCAAATTTCGGGGATATTTTTTCATTTATGCTCAAAACATCTTTTCTGTAATGGCTTCCACATTTGAAAGTAGATTCTTGGTGATGAAGTCATTGAATCTTATTTTAAATGTAATGAAAACAAGTCATTGACAGTGACATAGTCCCCACTTGTAATAGGAGTATTAGTCTTGATGGGGCAGGGAAATGTGGTCATTAAGAAGTATCACTGGAGTGTATATGTTGAGATCTATGGGCACATAGGTCTATGTCGTTGTTCCCAATTTGAAACACATGAGGCATGTCTAAGTTATGGTTCTAAATCGGGAAAAAAGATCAGACCTCTAGCTGTATTGGCCAGCCAAGAAATACATATGCGCATGATAAATGAGGTACAAGATGTGACATCTTAAGGTCTAATATCCTATCAAAATTGGAGGGTATAGAACTTGTGGTTACTGAGTTATGCATATATATGTATAATCAAGGTCAAAGGTCATCGAGGTCACATGACATTTTGAAAAAAAAATGTATTGCTAATTAATCCCTTTATGCCAAAAATCAGACCTCTGGCTCTTTTCGCTTGCCCAGAATCAGATATGTGCATAATTAACGACGTAGAGCGTGTGTTGTCATAAGGTCTCCAATCCTACTAAATATAAAGGACATAGCACTTGTGGTTACTTATTTATTGAAATAAACGTATATTTTAGGTAAAAGGTCATCGAGGTCATATTACATTTGGTCAAAAAATTTCTATCCTATAGTTATCCCTATATACCAAAAATCAGACATCCAGCTCTATTGGCTTGCTCAGAATTAGATATGTGCATGATTAATGAGGTACAGTACGTGGTGTCAAGGTGTCCCATCATACCATACATGAAGGGTGTAGCACTTGTGGTTACTGAGTTATGGACAAATATGTATATTTGAGGTCAAAGGTCACCAAGGTCACGTGACAATTTGTCAAAAAAATTGTAATGCTAAGTTATCCCTATATACCAAAAATCACACCTCTAGCTCTATTGGCTCGCTCAAAATTAGATATGCACATAATTAATGAGGTACAATATGTGTCATAATAAGGTGTCCTATCATACCATATATGAAGGGTGTAGCACTTGTAGTTACTGAATTATGGACAAATATGTATATTTGAGCTGAAAGATCACTGAGGTCTCATGACATTTTGTCAAAATATCTGAAATATCTGCGTGAACGGATGGACTCACGGATGGACGAACGGATGGACATGACCCTATCTATAAGCCCCCTGGACTTTATCCGTGGGGACTAAAAACTGTGTCACTGCATCCTTTTTGCAATATGAATACGATGAGAAACAACATTTTTATTTTTCTTGGCCTTATACATGGGAGTCTATGGAGAACTGCCTTATACATGGGAGTCTATGGAGAACTGCCTTATACATGGGAGTCTATGGAGAACTGCCTTACACATGGGAGTCTATGGAGGTGTAAACTAAAAAGTCCTCTAACACGGCCAAATTTGATCACATTGTGAAACAAATCGACGTGCATCTGTATGGGGTAGGGTTCTATCCTTGTGCAAAGTTTGAAAGAAATTGACCAGGGCATGTCTGAGATATCTGCGTGAACGGATGGACGCACGGACAGACACACGGACACACGGACGGACACACGGACATGACCAAACCTATAAGTCTTCCCCCGGACGGTGTCTGTGGGGACTAATTAACCCGCATATTTCAATTATTTAAAAAACAACAGCCGAGCTATTTTGGCTGCTATGTGGCTTGTTATTTATTCAAATTTTTTGACAAGAAATAACATCTACAAGAATAAGAAAAATCATACTCTATTGTTTCTATCATAAAGTTTCCGATATTAGAAAGGTAATGATAGAAATAATAAGAATCATCTATCAAATGATATAGCAAAGAGTGGCTGTGATACCAACAAGCCCAGGACAGAAAGAATTTCCAAAACTTTCTGTCAGCAGCCTATGTGTGCTTCATTTCATAACAAACCAACAATCATGACATAATTGCCTGTTTGAGTCGCAACGTAGTTCTTAGTAACTGTTTGAAAAAAAAAATGATGGCATGATTATGGGGAAAGTCACATTACTTACGGATTTTTAATGGCTATTCCATACTTCAAACTGCTGGGAATCATCACTTCAACCTTGTTTCTCAAAACTCCATCAACGATTTCTGATGCCACAGATTCCGGCTTTAATATAGGATGCAGCCTTGGAAATCTGTTCATTAAACAATATATGCTAATTGAATGGAGAGAATTAATCATATGCTGAAATTTTAATAGGCTATTGTTGTAAAATCAAAATCATCTTTACTTCTTTAATATTATGAAATAACGATACAAATACACAATACAGTTTACTAAGAAATCCAAATGTGTAAATTCATCATCATTTCAAATTCACTGAATGAGATCATTCATCTACTAAAAATATTTCCAATCTATTTGAAAAAAGCTTTTGTTTCGACCAAAAAACTTACATGGGCAAATGTTAGTATCATTTGAACATGCAAATTCCATGATCACTTTGACAAATCTGACTGAGATCACAAGTATGCTGTACATCACATTAAACTCTGGATGGCTGCTGACAAGATGTCAAAAACAAAAGTCACAAATCTGAAACTTTCAGGTAGATTGCGCCTTGGGGACAGATATTCGGACTCTAAAACTTTTCCAATTCTTTTCTGATCTTCCACTTAAGCTTGTGGGGGTTCATTTTAAAGATCTCAGTGAAAGAAAACTTTTCACCGTCTTAGTTTTTCGAAAATCATAATTTTTTATTTTTCCCCATTGAGTTAACAAAGGGATGGGGCCATTTTGAATTAAAAATATCAAGAAATCTCAAGTTATTTGTCTCTCTGGTACAACTTTTGCACGGTGACCCCTGATTTTATTTTTTATTTGGTAAGAGAATGGTCGAAAGCTTCACTAAAGCCCCAATAGCTGTGAATTTTATGCATTATTTTCATTATTATATTTTCAAACCAAAGTTGGTTCATGTAAATGTGCTAACTGAAGGACGTGTATAGAAGTATCAACGCTCGCTGATTTGGACTATGCCTACATGTTTTAACAGGCTGAATAATAAACAGTGCCGCACCCATAAAATGGTGCCCTCATGGAAAAGTACAAAAACACAGTATTTCCTTCAGAGACACATCGTGATCATTCCAGAAACAGAATGATGCCATATACTCGAATGCACAACACACAATGGCCAACATTTTGCTTTTGTAATTTTTATTGTCTCTGTCATATGATTAGTTTTTGAAAATGATTGGAAACCTAAAGTGATGTTAAAACGTTTGAATTTACGTAACACTTTCGACACGTATGACAGTGTTATAAACTTTTTCAATGGATCTTATTCAAAGAAACCCATGGAAAAACTGAAGATATTTTGAGACCGGCTAATTACACATGCGCAGCTATTGGGGCTTTCAGGAAAGTTTGAGCTAAAATTTGAGGACTTTCACTTTTGAGGTGCATACTACCTTAAATTAAAGCTAAATCTGCAAGCCTTAGCTACTCAACACTCTTCAGGATCTTCACACTCTCTAGTACACCTGTCCAACAAATTTGGTGAATCTGATAAGCTAATCTTTAGAAAACATGTCCACAGATTGACACAAAAAACAGATATAACATTAAAACATTAGCTACCATGTGTAAACAGCTGAAAATGGAGAAATCTTGAGCTGACGCTAGATGCTTTGACCAAAATTAGAGAAATTAACCCTATACAATTTACATTTGTAAATATCATCATCTCATTCTCATTGGGCAGGTAGAACATCATTGACTGCGAAAGTCATGGCATACTCCGGTAAATGTTATGTAACCTTATCAATCAAATAAATGGAAAGGAAATAGGATGTACTGGCCTGGCTAAGGTCACATGTCAAGAAATTGGGAAGGGACTGGCAATGCAATGAGAGTTTTTCCTCATGAAAGAGTAAGATCCTGAGATCAAATATTCAGAATATTCTCAGTGGTAAATCTGATATATATCTGATCTTGTTTGCTTTTTAAACTGACATACTTTTCGTGATTTTTAGTCCCAATGAAATTAAATATACATTGATCATGTTAATACAATGTGAGTGAATGCAACCATTCAAATGCACTTTTCTCTGAATAGCAATAACATTTACAAGGTCTCTTTTCAATTGTGACCTCCACACTGATACTTACGGCTTTTATTTATATTGGTAATCAGCAATATTTAATATTTACAAAACAGATGATAAAAGCAATGATATGATACTCCGATAATCAAATACGTAACGACTCACCTAATGCGGGGTATGGGATTTCTTATCATTTCAGTATCAACAAAGAATGGCATCACTGTGGTTGTATAGACACCACTTATTTTCATCTCCCTGATCTCCATGGCGAGTGCTTCCGTAAAACCGACCACTGCAAACTTGGATGCCGAGTAATCAACCAGTTTACCTGTGCCACGTTTGCCAGCTACTGATGCTATAGATACAATGTGTCCATGTTGGCGCTCAAGCATTGCTGGTAGAAATGCTCTGACAGTCTGTATAAAGAAATAATATTGAATAATCGTTAAATGTTTTCAAACGAATATAAAAAAGTCAAGCTGTAAGAGTGACATTTCTGAACATTCACAAGTAAAGAAAACTGACAGTTAGGCACACATTAAATTTACTCTCTAACTCAAGTTGCGTTTTGAACTCTATAAGAAAGATGACAAATGCAGAATGCATGTATACTTGTATAATACTGCTGCCAAGTTGAAAGACCAATTCTCCCTGCCTACACATATGGGAACAGTGGTTTGGGTTATCGACTCACTGTCAGAGGATCGTGACTTCGAGACCCAGTAGGTCCAGAGTAACATCCGGAGTGACAGACTCACAGTCGGAGGATGGTGAGTTCAAGACTCTAGCACAGTAAGTGAGGCTACCCACAATTCCCCTTGATTTGTTCACTCAGACATTTTTTGCTAAAGGCTTTTTCAATTTTATCAGTTTCTTAACAATTTTTAACTTACAATTCAAGTTCAGGATTATTTGATAAGACTATGTTCGAAAATTATTGATTATGTTTAAAATTCAAGAGAAAATTGAGTGAGAACTTGATGTTTGGAGGTGCTAAAAATTGCACACTTGTCAAGATAAAGTTATCAGCAACTAAGATGGTCTCATCATACCACCTGTCAGACATGCAAATTTCCTTTGTTACGAACAGTAAAAAAAATCAATACCCTTTCTTTCGCCAACACAGATGCAACTTATTCCCTTAGTTTCCTTGAAAATATTGTGTATGGCTGTCCAAAATTTATGTCGACAAAATTACAAAATTGCTATCTCCTCCGCGGAAAAAGGGTTGATCTTCTCATTATTCACGGTGAGAAATCAGAAAATTATGGTGATCAGAACTATGTTGCCAGAATTTTGAAATATGGACCGAGTTGTTCTCTGTACAGAAGAAATTTGCTTCAGTTCAGTGAGTGATCTCCATGTGTACAGATCATGGAGGATTGTGGGTAGCCTCACTTACTGTGTCTAGCACGGCATTGTGCCCCTGAGCAAGACACTTTACTCCTCATTGCTCCATTAGGTAGAGGGTTATGAGAACCTCATCCTGTAATTGGGCTTTCGCCTGTTGGATGATGGAGTGAATAAAAAAACAAATAAACATTGCTCATCAGTATCAGCCTGACACTATTTCCCAATATCAGTATGAATGTCATCTGTGCAGCGTCAGACAAGAGATAACGTTGGTGTCTGATGAAGCAAAAATGGCACGACACTTAAGGAACAGGTGATATTAGGTAGTAACCAATTTTTCATATACCAATGCCACATACACAAATATGGAAATTTATGCAAATACGCTTCATTCATAAATTATATTACGTTTCCACTTATAAAATCCAAGTCCAACAATATTCCTACACATCTAACTGAACAAAAAAAGAAAAGGTTATGGGACTCTAAAATTGTTGTACAGGAAAATCTATTTATTGTTGAATGTGGCATATTACAATGGTTGTGCATCAAAATCGTCGTGCTTCAAAATGCTTCTGATTTTGTTCATGCTGGATTACCACATGGAGTGAAGAGTGGAGGCAATTTCAAATCACAATTGACATTCATAACAAAAAGTATTGAGAAAATCATCAAAGTTACAGCTGCTAGCCTTTTAATGCTTTATAGGGATTAACAGTGGCTGTCATTATTTGAATATATCATTATTAGAATATATCAATGAAATACTGCTGAAGATATAGAGACTGAGTATAACTCTGAAACCATCAGAAGTGTAGAATGTACACCTAAAGAACCAGTTATATTGCCATTGAGGCGAAAGACCTTGTACCACCCCTATCAACGTCAGAATCACCCATTCATACACGCACAATATTGTGTCAAAGGAATAAGGATCTACCATCAACTTTGCCCGAATAGCATATTACTATTTTGAAAAATTTATTGTTCACTTCTAAAGAATAGGTGGTCCTTAATCTGCCTGTCTCTAAGTGGGCCTGGACAGAAAGATTGGCTGTGTGTTGGCGATACAGCACTCTGCAAACTTTGTAGGTCGATACTGAAATTTCTGAAAAGTTTGTTAACTTCCAGATAACAATATGCCTTCATGGCCTTTGGACCATCATGCCATGGCCTTCAGTAGTTTTGGATCAGTCTTATAGTTGTGATCACAAGAGGGCAGTATAATTTGGTGCCTGCTTTGAGGAAATTAATTATGGTATGCTGGACTTCAGACCCATGAACATTTTTTAATTATCATTTTGAAATTCCAAGGAAAGACTATTGTATTTACATTTCTTGACGGGTTGATCCCAAATTCTATCAGTTTGTCAATGTCATCCCAACAATATAAACATAACCATGGGGTAGAGAAGCCGAGATATAACAAACTATGAGACACTTTAGCAGCCTACACCATAGAACCATTTTTGACTTTCAAATTTTCAATATTGTGAACCGTGCCTTTCTGCAATAAACTTACAATTTATCAGACAATGCTGACAAAAATATTGTTGTTAACAATCTATCACTCCATATTTTTTACAAGTTTTTGTAATTGTGGTGACATAGTTTCTGTCAGTGTCATCATGACTTCTTTGGTATGCACACAGGGGAATGTCAGTACAATGACTGAAGAAGCATATTTATGGCAATATTCCCAGCTGATCAACCTCGACAAAAAATGTCTTAAAGGCGGAGCCTCCCTTTAAAAGGGCGCAAACCTATGGCGGCGTTTATTGTGTAAGTGGACACCAAGCAGGTAACATGAGGGCACACGCTCCAGAAAATGCGCCTTTTTAGTTTTTTCCGACCGCAAAAACGCTGACAGACTGCCAAGCGGTCAGCACGAAGCTGCTGCCGATCGAACTCAATGGTTATATTCAAATTCTAACGTGACTGGAAGACGTTTTTTAAGGAAATTCCAGTGTGGTGCTGGGGAATAAATGACAGTTGGCAATTTGAACCTACCGTCAATCAAACGATTATATAAGCTCTGTTTACAGGATTAGCAAAAGGTGACAAAAGATTGAAATCAGTTTGTGTAATTAATGTTATAGAAATCAAAACATCATACTGGCCATGTGTTTGACTGGGAGGAGAACTCCACTAATGCGAGAACCAGGGATTGAAAAGTGCGGCTTTAAGAAGATTTCGAAAACTTCTTTACGAATTATTTGGTCTGATATGGATTACCAAAATCTTTTTCACCCAGTAAAATTTGTTATCTGACTCCAGGAAATCTAAAAAGTATAGGAAATAAAAACTTCAAAACAGCTGCCAAAGACTTTTGATATTCAGCCATATTGAGATTGTTGGTGGGCATAGAAAAGATTGACAAAGAGAAATTGTGCAAAATGGTTTGATTTGAAGTCATCATCATAACCATCCCCACCATAGGTTTTTTCTATTATTCAAATACCATGTTCTCATAATTGCAGATATTGTTGGTAAGGTGGCAAAATTATTGAATGGTCAGCAAATTTTCATGATGTGGCCTCCAGACATTCAAAGTATCATAAGATAGTTATCTCATGGTGAATATTGTATCAAACATCAAGTACTGACCTTTAATTGTTTTGACTGAGCAAAGTCTGGACAAAGTCTAACTACGGGGTATTTATCGAATTCAGATTCACATTTCAGACTTTTAGTAAATGTACATTACAATATTTTTCTTCAAACAAAATGGTCTACCCATAAAATTCATGAAATTAAGGCTTCAACACAAAGAGTTCCAGAGTTTAAGCTGCAGACAGGTTTCCTGACACAGAATAAACTTCATGCATGCCTAAAGCGCTGACGGGCTGACCATCAGACCTTGGGAAAGGGCGGTCAAAAATGAAAAAAACAGAGGAGCAAAATTTCCTTCAACATAAATTTGTAGTCATAAAGATGTTTGAAAAAGAAATATTCACATGAAGGTAGACCAAGAAATGAGTCTGTATGCCATGCAGTATCCAAAAGACAAACGTTGGGGCTGGCTGTGGGTCCCCAGCTCTGCTGGTTCTTTTTTGTCTTTAACATTCTAATCTTGACTTTCACGACTTTTCGCCCAACCACCACAGTTGGGCGTAAAAGACAGAAACCCTGAAAGCAAATCACCAGCACAGCTATGGACCCACAGCTGGCTTTGGAGCATGGAATCCTCATCTCTTTACATCCTTACCACCCAGCCCTAACCCCAGATCAAATGGTCCAATCCTGATGATGAACCTATGGCTCAGTTGGTAGTTTTTAAGAAAATTCTTTTAAGGTCATGGAGAAAGGATTTATCCCCAGAGTAGACGGCCTAACCATGGTTCTAAAGTCACTTCACTAATTTGGTTGATCCATTAAGTGATATTATTGACCCCTATGGGGGCGCGGTGGACTCACATTCTCAAAAGCAGTAAATATCATACCTCCCTTCTCAGTTTGGCTCTCTATGGGAGCCCTGGCGGACTATGCTCAAGGAGACAACAGGAATTACAGTTTTCAAACCTTACGATGTGCAACATCGAATTTTCGTAAGTATGTTTTGTATTATAATATAAGTGCATGACTATCATCATCACTATATGAAATAAGAAACATTATTATATGGATATAATCGTTCGACCATAGATATGTATTGACTGCATTTCTTGTGAAATTAGCCAATCATAATTAATCATCAGGTGCCTAATAACAGGTATTTTAAGATTGTTTATCTCATATATATATATTAAGATTGTTTATCATATATATATATATATATATATATATATATATATATATATATATATATATATATATATATATATATATGCAACTGAACTTCACTAACCCAAAAGTGTGCCATAATGTTGACGTCCATAAGTCTTTCAATTTGACTGTCAGACAATTTTAACAACTCGAGTCCGTTGGTTATCCCAGCATTGTTTACTAAAATGTCCACATCCCCAATCTCCTGTTTGACTCGTTCGGCCACGCTGCGGACATTATCTTTTTTCGACACATCCACGGTATACGTGGTGACACGAGCTCCGATGCCTCTTAATTCGTCTGCAGTCTCTACAACTCCCGTCTCGTCGATGTCCCAAAGTACCAAGTGTGCCCCGAGCTTCGCGAATTCGATTGCAAGGCATCGTCCGATCCCGTGTCCTGCTCCGGTGATGAGCACCACTTGGCCGTCAACATTCTTCCGCCCGGGAGGAACTAGAAGTCGAACCAGAGACTCGACATAAGCTAACGCGATACGAAAGAAGAGCAGCGGTATTTCCCACAGCAATTCAAACATGCTTTATGAAGCTTTTGACAAAACTGACGACCATCGACCAGGTATGTTCTGCAACTTGTTATCGCTGGCTCGCGTAGGGTTTTCAAGCACATGCGCTCGTGGGCTGGGTAGTCTGCTTGATCGATCGATTTTCTGCTCGATCAATCGATCGCATACTCTTTGCTCTGCCCTCCACTGCAACTAAAAATACGAGGTATTTTTAGTCGCGGGGAGGGCAGAGTAAAGAGTACAAAATCAATAGATCGAGCAGAAAATCGATCGATCAAGCACACTACCAAGCCCGCGAGCGCCTGTGGTTCGAGTCTGAACGTCCAAGAGGCACGGAGATGCAAGCGAGGGTTCAAAGGTTAATCAATACGCCCTCTCTAGTAGCACCGTAAAACGACTTATTTACGACAATGTGAAAAGCCCCTTAACACAAAAAGTGAACACAGCCAAGTACATCATACGTTCGAAATACGTATGATGTACTTTTAGCGAAGGATTACGAAGTATAGTGACACTACTTCATCTTCTTGAGTACATTGTTCCGCTGCTTATCAAACTGACGTAAAAATGTTAATTTTGACCCCAGGTCACGGTAGTGTTGGCGCAACTTTTAATTTTGTAATGACCATGACTTGAAAACAGTCGCCTGGTCCGCCGTCTCAAAAACGGAGCAGCAAAAACGTGGGCGCTTGAAGATAGCTAGACGACAAAACAGTGCAGTTTAGGTAAGTGTAATGTGTCAAACGCCAGTAGGAATTTGGTGACCGTAATCGGCGCTCGGAAGAGCGTATTTCCCGCCGTTTGCATTGTCCTCGCGAAGACAATGTGGATCGGTCCCTCATGGGGACCGTGGGATCTATAAAACTTCGCTCTTCCAGTCTACGCACACTTCTTATCATTTCTTCCGTTTCTCAGTCAACGAGATTCTACTTTATCGATAAAATGTACGAATTCTGTCGAAAATTTTGCAGTTTTTAAGAAATTATCGAAAGAAATTAATGGAGGAGCCGCTTTGTTCTGTGTGGTACTGGTAGTCTCCCTGGGGTAGTCTGATCATGGATGGATGTACACTAGCCCTGCTTAAGGGAGAACCATTCGATTTCTGGGGGTTATGAAGGATTTTGAGAAAAAAATTGTCACCAGGTGAAATAGAAAGAAAAAAAAATTGATCCTGTAATGGCTTGAGAGAAAAAAATTGTCAGAACAGACAGAAGTGGAAAAAAAATTGTCACTATGCACCTGAAATGAGCAAAATTTGGAAACCTTATTCTCATGTAAATCTTTGCCGGCGTGCCACCATAGGCAGCGCATATGTTTTTACCACAAGCAATTTTTATGTGTTTTCTTTCCCAGCACTTATGATATGCACTACATAGGTCTACTTTACACGTCAATGCACTCAATGTTTTCCTTCCCTTTTCTGACTCAAGAAATCATATTTCAGGATTTCTGTTGCAATATCTCAATGGCATAAGGCAATATCTAAAGGGGACTATTTGACTTTTGTGAATTGTGAAAATTTCAAACACAAGACAGGAGTCAATAAACTAGTGTTAAAACCAATATATTATTCTCTCAATATAAATATGCTAGAAAGACGTAGTTGACAATGAAAAATTGAGGAACAACAAATATAATGAAATACAATGTGTGAGCCTTGTTTCTCTGGCCACAAAGGATAACATTTAACTTAAAAGCAATTGACTTTTTAAAGAAAAGCAGGTATAGTACTGATCAGAGTTGATTTTGCCAGAAAAGTGTTCTATAATTTAAAGTTGTAAATATGCTAGAATTTCCATTTTTTTTCCATTTGTTGCAATTTAAAATGAATACATAGAACCATCCTGTGATATGTGAAACACTGGCTTTCTCATCAAGACACTAATGAATCTCAAATAACATAAATAAAAAAATCAGTACCCTTTTCCTGCCAGGTCCATATTTCACCACCAGGTCAAGATGGTTAAAATTGATGAAACACAACGTATTCCATATGATGTATTTTAACATAATACTGTACATTTGAAGGCTGTTGAAAACATAATACTGTAAAGTTGATTTTTTTTGGACAAAAGATACTATAACATACCAAGCCAAGTGGATGAAAATACGTCATTTTTTTGGCTCAATATCGCTTTTTACTGACTTGGCTGATGGGAAAGTGATACAGTTATTACTGTCTGGCAGGAAAAGGGTTAAACTACAGCTATGAAAACTTTCACAAAAAAGAAAATATTTTTCCCTTCTGGTTTCTGATTTGTATCTTAAAGCTGACTGTACTTTTCTACTTCAAAGGTGTGATTTGCACCATTTCATGGTGGGCTTGTACCCCTCAACAAATTACTAGGGGGTGCCAACATGTCAACAGAGTTGGAATCCCCCATCCCCCTGTCTGGATCAAACACTGCTTTTGCATTAAGAAAATGTCAAGAAGATATAAGTTACTGTAAAAATACCACTGATAAGAAAAAAAGTGAGATCTACACTGAACAATATTACAAACCCTGGAGGTAGTCTGCTACTGCGTCCATGCACAAACCAACATAACCTTGGCAAGTCTAGTTGCTCCACAAAGCAATGAGAGCCCTGACCCTCTAAGAAACCCCAATTGTTTTCATCACAAAAACTTCTATGGACTGGGTATTCTTCAGATGGGCTAAGTTTCCTGCCAAATTATATTCAACCCAAGTGATGATTTTTTTTAGGTTTTGTTCGATGTGGACAATGGAAGGAGGTGAACTGTCAAGTGACTTTGATGTCTTATTGAAGAAGCTACAAAAAGTACACATCCAGACAGTTGAAGGTACATCGACTCAAAAGCATGCCGCAAACTTTATTTACTGTATAGATACATGTACATTAGATTCAGCTCTGTGCTATCAATAGACTGACATAGTAAAAATAACTTGCTAGCTGAAATTATCAAAGGCTCGAGTGGGTCTTCACAGAACCTGTGTTACATTCTTCCACAAGGTTTCCTACAGCTAATCTTTAATGACCTAATGTTTGGTAACGTCAAGACAGAATGTGGCAGTTAGAATATTTATTATGGAGGCAGCATCATTGGTGAAAACACGTTTAATGGAAAGAAAGTGCTAGATGAGGACAATAAGCATGCAGTAAAACATTACAAGATGCATAATTTGACATTGTTCTATGAAGTGATATGGCTTTGGCTTGCTTAAATTTTCAAGCAAAACATCGATGGACTTATTTTCTTAAATCAAAAAATTCAATCAAATGTTTTAATTGTTATGCTGCAAACTGTTGAAGAGTACATGAGACTTTCAGTGAAATCTTCTATAAATGGAATGCAGTTTGTATATCACATTTAATATCGTCTGGAGGTATGACATTCTCACTGTAAAACCTTGTTCAACAAAACACAGCAGTGTCAATAGAGATTATGAGTTTTCATACGCATTATTACATCTTATCCATTAAACTTTCCCTTGCAGAGTTCAAAAGAGAAATCAAAAAAAGAAAACAGGGAGAAGAAGAATACAAACAACATTGTGACAAGTCAGTTTGCCATTTATTTCATTGTGGTCATTTAACCAATCACATTTGATCTGTTCATCCAAGATTTTCTGCAAAAACAGATCTGCGTACACCATCACCATTGATAATAAATTTGGTGCAGCCAAGGTATGGTTGTGAAGGGGTAAAAAGTTTCAAAGGGCCATTTAACCTTTTGAGAATTGCAATTTTTCCCACCAAAATTTTAGTGCAACATTTTACCAATTTTTATGAATTTTCTGTAATGTTTTGATATTTTTGGACCAAACAGATATCACATTTCATTTGCTACAGTTTTTTTACAAAATTTTGACGAAAATCTGAAAAAAATTTGACTGGGGTGCATTTTGTAAAGGCAACAAAAATTGACTTTGGTCTTAAAAGGGTAAAAAGGGGGATGCACACTACACAGTTTGTTTTCTTTTATCACTTTTTTGTAAATATTCATCAAATTTTCAGTAATTTGTTAACCCAGGATTGATAAGGTGGGGGTTTACTTTTTTCATATTTCAGGGTTTATATTTACTTTTTTCATTTCCGGTGTAGTTTAGACATTTTTGCTTGTGGAGTTTGTGTAGCTTTGGGGTATTGACATAAACTTTAAATGACAAAAGTTACAGCCACTGGCCCTCTAATATATGGTAGTATCTTTCAAAGAATTACTGTGAATGGAAAATCCTACATGTAGATATTTGACTATTCCAGACATGATAGGAATGATCCCCTGAAGATAAATGAATTTTTAAAGGAGTGTTTCGTTTCAAAATACATGCTCACAGTCAGAAAATAAACACTGCTTTTGTAGCATACTTGTGAATCAATGCATTCCCACTGTCCATTTGAAACAGAAACCTTATTTGTTCGTAGACATATATTTTATATGATAGCCCAAACAAGAGACTTTGTGCCAGAGGGTAGGTGACCATTTGCCCGAAGTCAGGAGGGCAAATGGTCTCCTGCCTCGAGGGTATATAGTCCCTTGTTTTGGCTATAATGTTTCTATTACATGCCTCTCTTACATAGTTTTCACTCGAAAAGTTTGGCTTTATTTGCAAATGACAATCACATCAGAGGTCGCGTTTACGCAAAAAACATGCGTATTTGACGCAAAAATATTTTTTTTTACGCAAAAAATGAAATGTCGTGCGTAAATGATGACGCGTAGGAAATATCGTTCAGTGCTTCCACAACCTGTGTCGTCAGCTCACGCAACAGAGCAGCGACCTAAAAAACACAGTGCACAGCACAATCGCTGGTCGAGCTTGTTGCTTTCTTTCTTTCACAAATTAGCATATCAATGCACCGCGCGCGTTGGAAGGGTGTATAAATCAATCATGAGGGCTCAGCGTGCTTGGTCTTCTCAGCTGAGTCAAAATGTATCAATTTTACGAGGAACGATTCGATAAGAAATAAAGATTGCAACATTTCAAAATTTCCGTTAACCGTACACAAATTGCCTCATAATATTTTCGATGTTTGTTGAGATGGTAATTGCACGATGCCGAAAAAAATACAACCTAGTTTACTGTCTTATCACTTCACTCGAACACCCGCCATTGGAACGAATGCAAATAGTGATACGCTAGCTACTGCAGCAGGTGGGAGTGAAATAACAAGGTCAGTCGAAAATAATGAGTTTACAGGCCCAGATACTGCCAGTGCCACTGCTGATGAAACGGCCGTAGATAAGCTTGCCGAAAGTCGAGAGGGTTTGACAACAAACGACTCACCAAAGAAAAGAGCCAAGTTCGTAACAGTAAGAAAATACCGCCCTGAATGGGAAAATGAGTTTCAGTGGTTGGAAAAGCAAAGGTTGTCATTAGGCGGTCGCGAAGTCGACAGAATGTTCTGTACAGTATGTCACAGTGGTGGAATGACAAACACATTCACCAGTCTTTACGGATGCGGCGATCTCCAGATATCGGCTTTGAAGCGACACCGAGATACGGAAGAACACAGAACTGCTGTCAAAAACAAACCTCTTAAATCACGCATGCAGAGCGTCCTATCGGAAAACTCTGCCAAGAAAGTGGACTCTCACACTGCAATGATGCGTATCGTGTATACCATGGCTAAAAATGAAATGCCAGACTCCGTTTTTTCGTCGCTGATCGAACTTAATCAACAAAATGAATGTAAAGCCCTTTGCGATGTCCCGACCTACAAACATCATAGCAGCATAGAAGAAATGCAGCAGGCAATCGCCCAAGTTATCAATGAAGATCTGTATGAGGAAATTGAAGCCAGTCATATCTGTAATAGTCGATGAGACAGTGAACATCACCATTGACAAGAAACTGATCATGTTTCTAAGAATCATCAAAAATGGCAAACCAAAGAATATATTTGCAGGAAACATCACAATCACCGCTGGCAATGCAGAGACTGTGACAGCCGCGATATTTTCTCAGCTTGAGAAAATGAATATCGATACTGCCAAGGTCATCGGCCTTGGCTCTGACGGAGCATCTGTTATGACTGGACGGCACAATGGCGTTGGTGTTCGTATGCAGCGAGTGAACCCGTTTTTGACGCAAATCCATTGCGCTGCACACAGAGTCGCATTGGCATCTTCAGACGCAACCAAGGGGATTGAACCAGTAGCTATATAACTACAGGCGTACTGTCAACTCCATCTACAACTACTTTGAATATTCGGCCTCCCGATATGAGCGTCTACGGGAACTGAACAGGGCCTTGGATAACACAGACCTTGCTCCGTACGTTGGTTGTCACTGTCAAGGGCAGTAAAAGCCATCGAATGTAACTGGCCAGCATTGATAATGGAGTTAGACGAAGACGCGCGCAATA
>LD350746.1:532848-557926 GCA_001465055.1 Ptychodera flava
GCAGGTATGTATACATTCATTGTACCGTAGTCTCTGATCGTCTAAAACTGCCGTTCTAGAGTGAGATCACCGCTCGAAATGCGCTGAGGGTTGTTCAAAGAAGCTTATACGCGTACAGCTATAGCCAGTCTGAGCTTATTTGGGCGCAAACAGATTACGCAAATAAACTATCAACGCTCAGGACCGCTACTTACATACTCATTATACATGAACACACCCGATCAACACCCACACAAATTTTGCGTAAGCTGGATCCCGGGTCCCACCGCAGCGGGCTTTAATGACTTTCAGTAACGTCGCATCATAGTATCTTTATGTACATAGCAAGTTTCGTCAACTTTGGTCTAGTCAATACAGATAAATATCCCTGATTATGAAAGTTCATTAAATATGCAAATAAGGAATTGGCTAATGTTTCAAATATTAATGACTTTCAATAATGTTCTATCATAGTATCTTTAATGTACATAGCCAGTTTCGTCGACTGTGGTCTCATCAATTCAGATAAATACCCCTAATTAGGAAAGTTCATAAAATATGCAAATTAGGAATTGGCTGAAGTAAAAATGCTTAATGACATTTAATAATGTTCTATCATAGTATCTTTAACATATATACCATAATATGCATACCAAGTTTCGTCAATTTGATCGACTAAATTCAGATATATATGCCTAATTAGTAGATTTCATTAAATATGCAAAATTAGTAATTATCTTTCACGTCACCCCTTAATAACTTGCACAGCTGATATATCTTGATGTGATCATTATTTGTAGCAAATCTCAACAAATTGTGTGTAGTCATTCTCAATATATATCCGTTTTTTCTAAAATCATTAATTATGCAAATGAGCAAAAAGTAAGCAAGCCACATCCACCAAAAACTAATCAGTTCTTGCCATTTGCAAACTGAATCTATGTACCAGATTTGATTCTGATCTAATGAGCCGGTTTTGAGACATTGAGCACACAGACAGACAGACACACAGACAGACAGACAGCCAGACAGACAGACAGACAGACACACAGACATCGCTGCGACATATGCTCACGTGTGTGAACACGTGAGCAAAAAATCGGTGTGCATATATGTTATAGAGATTAATATTATGTACCAACTTTCAATGCAATTACGCCCAGTATCACTGAGAAATTTACGTGAACGGATATCGATGCACAGCCATTTTAGACCAGATCAAAACAAAAATCAATGTGTATATGCATAACATATGGAGTAATCCATGTACCAAGTTTGAATCAAATCGCTGTTAGCATCGCTGAGAAATTTGCATGAAGATACGCACTGACATCAAATACAGGAAACAAACTGGCTGCCAAGCGGCCATATTATTGGATCATATCATAAAACAAATCGACATGCATATGTATGACATAAGGAGTAATCCCTGTACAAAGTTTGCATCTCTGAGATATCTGTGTGAATGGACGGACACACGCATGCATGCACGGACATGACCAAACCGTTAAGTCCCCCCAGACGCTGTCCGTGGGGACTAAAAAGCGCACATAGTGAAGAATTTGTCCCACAAGGCCAAAAATGTAAAATGTGTTGAATACTTTGCTCAACGGCTTGAGGGGAAATAACTCACGAAAAATTGTCCACACACAAGAGTAAACTATCATAGCTGAGCAAACAGTCTTGAATGAAATTTTGCTCAGCTAATTTCTCTTGTTTGGGCAGGCTCCCATCTTTTGTCATCATCAACTTCATGTAAACTAAAGTAAATCAAGCAAGCAATCATGACGGGACGTTCCCATCTAAATAACAGTGCACTTTCAAGGCATATTCACCCCGGCATATGGGCTTTTCAACGGGTATGGAGCTTCTAATTAAAGTTATTTGCCATCTCGTAAGCTGTTTGCAAAATGTGATTAGAGATAGCGATTAAAGCCAGTGTGCAGGGAAGAGATTTTGCCTTACACACTTCACTCATACAGATAATCGTTCGCCTTGAACTTCTTTGAACATTGTAGCCTAATTTTCACAGATTAGGACCTATAAATATACTACAAGCCATATGTTAGTTCAAATTAATAAAAGTAGGAACAAATTCCGATGTCCTGAAATGATAATACTGTTGTCAAGGTTTACACGAGATTGAGTTTGTGCCGCTTCACTGTACAATACCTTGGCATAAAGTAGTACCGGCCAAGCTATTGGTATCTGAAGTTGTTGACTAAGCGTTATGTAATGTCTGATTATATCTGATATAACTACTTTAGATTGCATATTATCAGTGCAGAAAGAGCCCAAAAAAGTGTACTGTTTTTTAGATGCGAGCATCCCGTCATGTATATTACGTGTATTTACCTTATGTAGTAAAGATATTGTAGAGGCATTGGTATCTATGACATGCTCCAAACACTCATGTTTACGGAATGGTTTGCATAATTACTCTGTACTTCTGATCAGTAATATTTTATCATTTTAGCTAATTTACTACGTTCATGTATATTACCAGCATAAATACCTTTCTGATGCGCTTGTGCTGCAGTCACTGTGGCTGCTTCAGTTTGATGTCCCACCCTGCTACTAGCCATCTCAGATTGCTTTGTTGTGGCTGATTCCATCTCACTTCCAACTCTGCCAGTCATCTCAGGTTTTGTTGATGTGTCACTTCCATCTCTGCCTGTCATTGTGGCTGTCTTCATCTCACTTCTATCCCTAACAGTCATCTCAGCTTGTGTTGTTATGGCTGTTGCCATCTCACTTCCATCCCTGACAGTCATCTCAGGTTGTGTTGGTATGGCTGTCTCCATCTCATTTCCCTCCCTGCCAGTTATCTCAGGTTGTGTTGGTATGGCTGTCTCCATCTCATTTCCCTCCCTGCCAGTCATCTCAGGTTGTGTTGGTGTGGCTGTCTCCATCTCACTTCCATCCCTGACAGCAATCTCAGTTTTTGGGGATTCCTTTTCCTGAATATCCGTCATTTCAGTTTTGGCATACACATCTACTGTAGTATCAGTCATGTGTAATATGAAGAACAGAAATCGAGATGATTATTTTTTATTGAATTATAAAGTATGGATAGCAAGATATAATTTACCATATATGAAGTTGTGCACATAATTTCAATAATTCAACATCTTTAAAATGTTAAGCATACATGAAGTGTTTCATATGGTAAAATTAAAGACATTTGATCAAGGGTTTTATTATTTTACAATTAACACAGAATTCCTTTGTGCATTATTATTAAGCTCCCTGAAGCAATTAATGCACTGAACTGTGCAGAGTTAATAAAATTGCAAATCGGATTCAGTGTACCCAGTATGTACTGATATGACCGTGATTAATTATCTATCATTCAATGAGAGTTACTGCAAGTTTTGTGCCTGAACCTACCCTCAAAACCTATCTCTTCTGGCAGTCTCACGCTTAATAATCATTTCAATTTACCATACAATCAGTGTGGTTAGTCAGATTACAGTGTTCCTACAATAGCCATGCCAACCTGTCAGATCGAGGCATGCTATAATTACTGGTACCTAATCACAGCTATAGGCAACAATGTAAGAAGTACCAGATATTTATTTGTATGACTACTTGCCGAGGATTACACAAGAAAGTTAAAAAATTATTTCCAATTTGTCCTAAAATTAAAACATAGCGTCAATGATATTTCAAGCTGGCTCACATTTGGTTCGATGTGGCAGGCCAGAGTGAGTATACTTATGTTTACCCCTGAGAATGTGCATACCGAATTTCAATGTAATCTGACAAGCTATTTTAGAGACAATGAGTTTTTGATCAAAATGTTGAAAATCGTCCCCAAATAAAAATATGAAAATTTCACCAGGATTTGAAATCACTGAACTTAGGTTGCCTCTTGGTACACAAATAACAATGTTCAAAGCAATCAGAATAGTTAAATTCTGAGAAAATGGTTTTTGACCAAAAATGGGAAAAATTGCCCAAACAATACAAATAAAAATTCTACCACAATTTTAATAACGCCAAGAGAACATGACCCTAGGATCAAAGTGATCCAACCAGAACTTTGGGAGAATAATATTTTTGAACCAACATTTTAAAAAATTACCCCCAAACTACAAATATGAAATTCCACCACAAGGTGAACAAATCTAACAGAAGCCAACCCTAGGATCATGTATACCAAGTTTCAAGGAAGTGAAACGAGTGCTGTCAGAGAAAAAGATTTTTGACCAACAAGAGGAAAAATTGCTCCAAAAGTACAACTATCAAAATTTCACCACAATTTGAACAAATCGAGCTCAAGTCACCATGAAAAGCCTACATACCATATTTTTGACACTGACATGCTCATTTGAAGAAATTCACATCTCCACCCCTGGGTGCACCTGTACACCAATTACAAAGATGGTATGTGCTGTGGTTTTGGAGATGCACATACATACATATACCGACATACATACTTACCGGTACATACATACACATACGTACATATGTATTTACATGCATGCATGCATACATACATACATACCGGGGGTACAAGCATACAGACAGACAGACAGACAGACAGACAGACAGACAGATGCTGGCAGCATCACTAACCATGTAAGCTCTCTTTGATATATATATATATATATATATATATATATATATATATATATATATATATATATATATATACCAAATGTGAGCTAAAAAAACAATTAAGTCACGTTACCTAACAACTCTAATGAAAACTAGAAAATACAAAACTTCAAGTGACTGCATTTGTGTTAAATTGGAATAGTATTTTGGGATATTATATAAGAAGCTATAATAACTTTGAAACAAGTATTGATATTACAAGATTATATTGCTTTAATGAGAAGAAGCCAGTTATGTTAAATAATTGTTTGCATAAATTTCACAAACTTTGCTATTAAACCAATACCTGTAAATGTACCTGGCCAAAAATTATGCAAATTGATACAGTACCATAGTTTCATTGCAAAATTTAAAACTACAGATAAATAATGATCAACTAAATCAACCTTTAAGCTTGGGGATGACAGCTTTTGAAGCTGACATATTTTATTAAAAATACCGCAATTATACGGTGTCGCTCAAATTTGATCAGAATTGGTACATACCAAAGATCAACAATAAGTGTTATTTCTATCTGTTCAGTGGAGGAAAATTATGCATTGATTTTATGACAATTTCTGCACAGTACAACCAGAAAAACAACAAGAAATACAACCAGAAAAACAACAAGAAATATTTAAACCAGAAAATTAAGAATGACAAAAGTAAATAAGGTCTGAAACTTTAGGTACTGAAGGTCAACTTTAGCAACATGCATAGCAGGAGAATCTTTCTACCATGGATGTACAAAAATAGACATCCATATGGTTTCAGCAGATCTGTTAATATGTCACAGTTCATAAACAATGACAGGAAATGACCAATTACCTGTTTCAGTTACTGCTACCACTCCCAAACATAATAGGTACGCTGCATACAAATAGGTTAAAGGTCAAAATCCTCTTATTCAGATGTGTGGGCTGATTCAGTTCACTGCCACCACTCCTTCACACTTGCAGTATTTCCCTTTTTCTTACCTCATTTGCACATTTTTCACACTGATGTGTTAATTTGAACAAATTCACATCTCAACCCCTACATCTACCTGTACACCAAATACTGAGATGGTAGCTTTGGCGGTATGGGAGCCTTTGTGTGTGACGGACGTACATCCGCACATACCCACAAATATACAGACACAGACGCCACTCAGACTTATCATAAAAGCTCTTTTTGGTATTTATATATAAAACCAAATATGAGCTAAAAATGAATACACTTCAAATACCGACTCAATAATTTGGACTCTTAGACCATAACGTGACCCTGAAGTTTTTGTTAAATCTGCTGATTGACATTTCTTAATCAATTGCGATTACAAATCTAAAATTAGAACTGTGAATTAAGAAAGGCTATAATTACATTAGAAAATTTCAAAAAAATTCTTCAACTGACTCAAGTTCAGAAGTTGCACTGTTTCTCATTATCTATCAATCAAAATATACTTGAATTGTCATTCAAGTTGTACCTAAATTTCGTAAACATGTACATGTATTATTCAATTACCAGTATCCCTACGGACACCGTCTGGGGTGACTTATAGGTTTGATCATGTCCGTGCGTGCGTCCGTACGTGCATCCATCCATACGTTCATGCAGATATCTCAGAGATGCCTGGAGCGATTTCATTGAAACTTGGTAAAAGGATTTAACTTGGTAAAAGGATTACTTCATATGTCATACATATGCACTTCGATTTAGTTTGTGATACAATCCAATATGGCCGCCGTGCAGCCATTTTATTATAATTTTTTCATGTACAGAGCATTAACGTAGAAGATGTTTCAACCGATTTTATTCAAAGCTGGTACAAGGACATTAATTAACCTATGTCATATATATGCACATCAATTTGTTTCACGATATGATCCAATATGGCCGCATGGCCGCCTTGTCCATAACTCAGGCATGTCTCAACAGATTTTGTCCAAAGTTGGTACAAGGACATTGACCTACTTAATACATATGCATATTTATTTGTTTTGTGATACGATCCAATATAGCCTCCATGCCGCCATTTTGTAACAATGTTTTCAAGAATGGAGCCATAACTCAGACACATCTCAACCGATTTTTTTCAAAGTTGGTACAAGGACATTAACCCATGTCATACACAGTGCAAGTCAATTTGTTTTACGATATGATCAAATATGGCCACATGGCGGCCATTTTGATATGGTTTGTTCATGTCCAGAGCCATAACTCTGGCTAGTCTCAACCGATTTTATACAAGTTGGTACATGGACATTGACTTATGTCATACATATTCATGTTGATTTTTTAGACGGTAAGATCTAATATGGCTGCGTATAAGCCATTTGGTTACGATTTTTTCATATACTGAGCCGTAACTCAGACATATTTCCACCAGTATCATTCAAAGTTTGTACAAGGACATTGACCTATGTCATACATATGCACACCAATTTGTTTCACAGCATGTAGCAGTATCATGTGAATTACTAAAGTTTCGTAATTAGGCTAATATGGCAAGATATACTGCATCAAATTTCATGAAACTTGGTACATATGTTAAGCTCACATTGCTTTAACAGTAAACAAGTGACGTAGCGGCCGATATAGCCACTGTGTTTATGTAGAGAACTTTTTTCATAACTATTTTTGACACATGTTGATGAAGAAGGTGGAAATCTTTGGTAGCTCATTTCAGTGGCCAGAAAAAAGTGGCTAAAATAGCTGCAAAAATACACAATTGAAGATTTCATCATTATTTGAATATATCACATCGGATCATCCCTAAGAACATGTCAACAAAAGCTATCTGACAAGTAGTTTTTTGAGAATAAATTTTCTGATCAAATATGGAAAAATTGCCCCCCAAAATAAAAATTGCAGATTTCACCATAATTTTAATATGTCATATATTACAATAATCCCTTGGAAACTGTATACGAAATATCAAAGCTATTGACTTGCATTTTTTGAGAAACAAATTTTTTGACCAAAACAGCAAAAATTGCCCCCAAAATACAAAATTGCAGATTTCATCATAATTTCAAAATATCACATTAAGTTCATCTGTAGGAACCTGCATATTGAATTTCAAAGCTATCAGACCAGTACTTTTTGAGAAACACATTTTTGACGGAAAATGGCAAACATTGCCCCCAAAATACAAATTTACAGATTTCATCAGAAATTCAATATATATTACTTAGTTTATCTGTAGAAACCTGTACACCAAATTTCAAAGCTAGTACTTTTTGAGGATCACATTTTTGACCAAGAATGGAAAAAATTGCCTGAAAAATTCAAAATTGCAGATTTCATCATAATTTCAAAAAAGATCATTTAGGTTATCGATTGAAATCTGTATACCAAATTTCAAAGTTTTCAGATGAGTTATTTTGGAAATACACATTTTTTGACCAAAAATGGCAAAAATTGCCCAAAAAATACAAAATTACAGATGTCATCAGAAAGTCAATATATATTACTTAGTTCATAGATCATCCCTTGGGACCTATGTACCAAATATCAAAGCTATCTGACCGGTAGCTTTGAAAAAGAAGATTTTTAAAGATTTTCTTACCAAAAACGACAGAAATCTGACTGATATCATCTTAAGTAAACTGCATATCAAATTTCAAAGCATCGGACCAGCGGTTTCAGAGATTTTTTTACCAAAAACAGCAAAAAATGCCCCAAAAATAGAAATATGCAAATTTCACCACAATTCGAACAAACTTAAGTGAGGTCACCCCAAGTGAACTGCATGTAAAATTTCAATGCAATTGGACTTGCGGTTTCAGAGGAGAAGGCAATTGTTGACGGACGACGACGGAAAATCAACCTATTTGATAAGCTCCACGTTGCTGACAGCAGAGCTAAAAAGACATTTATCAGTGTCATGTTAATTAATTTGTAATTGCATATGTAATGAACTTTCCTAATTAGAGTGATATCATCCACAAATACTGCATCAAATTTGATGAAACTTGGTATAGATGTTGATCTCATCGTGTTGTAAATACTGCATCAAACTTTATGAAATATGGTACCAGTGATAATCTGTCAGTGTTAGGATAGTATGCAAAAGTGTTTGGCAAAATCCTGTTGATTAATTACCAATTGACTCATTTAATGACCTTTTGTAATTAGGATGGCCTACATTGGTTTTATGTTTTCACCACCATGGGACTCACTCTTGGCCACTGAGCCTCATCTGTATCCCAGTACTTTTATCACAGACCTAATTAATGAAGAGGACACTATAGATTCCTCTCTGAGGACTTATAATTAAAGTACCCATTAACATGTGGGGACTGTGTCATCAACGATGACTTGTTACTTATAAGTTGAACTCACCATTTCCTCTCATTTCAGCTGCAGTAATAATGTGGTCACCCCGTTGAAGACTTTCTCTGATATTTTTCCACAGTTCAACACCAGATTCCAAATCAGATAATTGTGATAGCTTGGTCTTTAGTTCAGCAATTACTTTGTCTTTTTCTTGGAGCTCAGTAAGTAAATGTTCAATTTTTTGGGGGTCTAACCTTTCCAATTTAGCTGTAAGTGTATGAATATCAACAAGTTGTGTAGAAACTCTTTTTTCAGCACTATGACAGCGCTGCAAATACTCCTGACACTGCTTTTCCACTTGTATATTTTCCTTTACTTCTTTCGCCAATTGGGTTTCCAGAATTTGCTTTTCTGTGCAAGTTTTTTTAAGTTGACTTTGTAAAGACTGAACTTTGGACTGTGCTAATTCTGAGTATCTGATGTCAAAATCTGTGAGTCGTTTTTCACTGGGTTTGTGTCGAAGTAAACTTCTAGCCTGTAAACTTTGTATCTCGTAGATTGTTGGACTTGGAAGAGTTGGTTGACTATGTTGAGTGACTTGTTCCACCAATGCTGTAATGAAAAATGTACTGATAGGTACAACATGTGTCTTTTAAAAACAATATTAGCTGCTAGTGGTGGAGTTATTTACCATATTATTCCTCATTTGATTGATTATCATTTTATAATCTGAACCAAGGCATTACATACCATAGTTCTATGAAAAATGTCTCATGGTAGCATCAAAGTACCGTTGCATTCCAGCTAAAGGCAGAAAATGTTGTAAGGCCAGAGAAAAAATCTTGTTCATCGGATTTTTTGGACCAAGTCCCAGGAGCGGCGAGCGAAATTTTATTTTATTTTTTTTTTAGGCCGAAGGTAAACGCGGTTCTCTGGCATTTTTGCACAGATGCAGACAAGGCAAGATAACTGTTTCCCTTTTTACCAGAAATATCTCAGACAAGAAACACTGATACTGGTAACTGAATTCAATACTATATTTCCCAACAATAACATAGGCCATCACATTCACAGTTGGTGTTTGCACAACATATTCTGAGCATTTCAACATTCTCTCAGAATAAAACTGAAATGTACAGCAAATCACTGAAATTCAACAATTCAGTATTGTCCTTTAATATTGTCCTGGTGGTACCTAACATCTGAGTTTTTTCATTTTACTTTGGCCCCATGTTTTGGCCTCTTTACCACTGTCTATATATACACATTTTACATAATGGTCTAACAACACTGTACTGTGATCGGAGTGAAGTTATATAGTCATCATTCAGATCGTACTTTAACATCAACGGAACCATGTGTTTTGTCATTGCCATAAATTTTTATACATTCGATGCAATTTTTATTCAATCGGATGCACCGTCCATCTGCTGTCACGATCTTGTTGAACAAATCGCCGAACGTAATATCAGGACAAACACTGCACTGAATAGCGTCTCTGGAACTAACTGTTGGCCATCACGTCGATGTTGGCGATCAAATTAATACTCATGTGACATGTACTAACCTTTACAAAACGAGCAAATTTCTGGCCAAATCGACCCACTTTGCGTCGTGATTCGCCAAATTCAGACGTAACAACGTGTTGGCGGTCAACTGAGTCCGAACACGAATGAAGTCTCATTCAAAATCCCGTGCCTGCGAAAACCTGACACAGTGTAGGGCGCCACCAGCGGCAGTACTAAAAATATTTGTAATGCGGAAGTAAGAATTTGCCGCGATCAAAAAAAAAAAAAAATTCCAAATATGCCAAAGTAGAAGCGGCAATTCCGATGAACAATTTATTTTTTCTTCCTGGCCTAAAACAACAAATCTGATAATTCATTGTTACTGTATATTCACCCTATACACATTAACAAGTGTTGAATGATGGAAGCCACCAGGATGAGACACTATCTCAAGTATCCAATAGCAACCAATGACGTGCAGTTTACTTAATTATGTTAAGGTGAAGTACTACGAATTACGTCAAAATTAGGTTGTAGTGTCATTTTCTTGAAAATTTGCACAAATATTCTTGGAAGTTGTGCAAGTGCAAAAATGAAATAAAAAATGGGGGTCACCACGCTCGTTTCCATGGAAACGGACGTTAAAATGGCGTCGTTAGAAATAAATAAAAATGATATAATTCACTTAAACTAAAGAAAGCAATTATAAAACGCTTACCAAATGAGTTAATTTTAATAAATACCAAGAATTAAGATCCATATCTATCGAATGTATAGTTTTCATGATGTTTGTAAAGAAATTTTAAGTATCGATTCCAAAATGACGATATCGAAGTTATATCACTACATAATTTTCGAACTTTCTTCCTGTCGCTTTGAATGGTGTCATTTTGACCAAACTTGGCGAATAAAATCCTGACATAAAACCATTTAGTTTACACTTTTAATAAAAGGGTGTCACCACGCTCTTTTTACAATATCTCCAGGTGAATGGGTAGTATGCGCCATGTAAATGGGAGAGAAATGTTAATTTTGCGCTCATCTTGAATAAAACCCAGCTTCCTAGGGGTCAAGATATGACAAGGTTAAAGGTCACATGTATTTCTAAGAGACTGGGTCAAAAAATTAGGTAAAAGCGCAACTTCAACAATGACAGGTGATGTTAAATACATGCGCTACAAATTAACCCATTTGCGGCAGGCTGGAGCTAAATCTGCGCAGAAACGTTCAAAAGCGTGTGCGCGTCCGAATTCGTCACCCTTTACCTTAACAAGCGACCTAACGGCCGATATAGCCCCACTGTGTTTATGTAGTGTATTTTTGACACATGTTGATGAAGAAGGTGAAAATCTTTGATAGCTCAATTCAGTGGCCAGAAAAAAGTGGCTAAAATAGTTGCAAAAATACACAATTGAAGATTTCATCATACTCTGAATATATAACATCGGATTATCCCTAAGAACATGTCAATCAAAGCTATCTGATGAGTAGTTTTTCAAGAATAAAATTTTCTGACAAAAAATGGCAACAATTGCCCCCCAATATAAAAATTGCAGATTTCATCATAATTTCAAAAGATCAAATTTAGTTTATCTGTAGGAACCTGCATATCGAATTTCAAAGCTATCAGACTAGTACTTTTCAAGAAACACATTTTTTGACCAAAGATGGAAAAATTGCCCCAATTGCAAAAATACGAAATTGCAGATTTCCTCATTATTTCAATAAATATCATTTCGTTCATCTATTGGGACCTGTATACCAAATTTCAAAGCTATCAGATGTGTAGTTTTGGAAATACACATTTTTTGACCAAAAATGGCAAAAATAGCCCCAAAAATACAAAATTGCAGATTTCATCATAATTTCAATAAATTTAAGGTGATCTGCAGGAACCAGTGTTTACCAAATAGCAAAATTACAGATTTCATCAGAAATTCAATATTTATTACTTGGCTCATCTGTAGAAACCTGTATACCAAATTTCAAAGCTATCAGACCAGTACTTTTTGAGTAACACATTTTTTGACCAAAAATGGCAAAAATTGTCCCAAAATTAAAAAATTGCAGATTTCATCATAATTTCAATAAATATCATTTAGTTCATCTGTAGGAACCTGTATACCAAATTCAAAGCTATCAGATGAGTAGTTTTTGAAATACACATTTTTTGACCAAAAATGGCAAAAATTGCCCCAAAAATACAAAATATTACAGATTTCATCAGAAATTCAATATATATTACTAAGTTCATCTATAGAAACTTGTATACCAAATTTCAAAGCTATCAGACCAGTACTTTTTGAGAAATACATTTTTTGACCAAAAATGACAAAAATTGCCTTAAAAATGCAAATATGCATATTTCTGCACAATTTGAACAAATCTGAAATAGATCATTCCTAGGGACATATGTGCCAAATATTAAAGCAATCTGACGGGTAGTTTTGAAGTAGAAGATTTTTACCGTAGACACCACGATTTGAACAAATCTGACTGAAGTCATCCTAAGTAAACTGCATATCAAATTTCAAAGCAATCGGACAAGTGGTTTCAGAGAAGAAGATTTTTTTACCAAAAACACCAAAAAAAGCTCCAAAAATACAAATATGCAAATTTCACCACTATTTGAACAAACGTAGGTGAGGTCACCCCAGGTGAACTGTATATGAAATTTCAATGCAATTGGACTTGCGGTTTCAAAGGAGAAGGCAATTGTTGACGGACGACGACGGACGACGTCGACGGAAAATCAACCTATTTGATAAGCTCGGCATCGCTGACAGCAGAGCTAATAAAGTAGAATTCTAGTTAATGGCTACACTGTGTGAATCGTGTGTCTTTTGCTCTAATCAAAAGTGCACTAAAACACAACATTCATGATTGACTGAAAATTCAGCTTCATAACACTTCATGACTTTTTCACTATTTTTAATGACAACTTAGTTTCCCCGTTTTACTGCCCAACAAGTGTTTAAATACCATCTGTAAAATGCATTGGTAATGTTTATATTTGAATTCTTATTTGGACCAGAATTCAGCTTGAAATACCCATGTGCACCATGCACTGTGCAGGTTGATTTTACCTCAGTGGAGGTTAATTCCAAAGGCCATGTGCACACCATGCACGTTGAAAATAATTATATATAATCCCATGGTATTTTTCTCTGTTTGACGTCATCGTATGCGAGTGTTTTTCGCGGAGCCGTACAACTTCGAGCCGAAATATTTATCACATTAACAGTCTTCTTATTTTTCTTTTGACGTAGATTGATCAAAATTATTGTAACAAATTGCATGAATTTCGTTGCGATTTATGTTTTACTTACACGGATTACTTTCATTTAAAGAGTAAAGCAGTCCATCACGAAGGAGATACTTTCATTCATAAATCCCATCAAGCTGAAATTTTGATACGTCCAATGGTATCTCAACCAATCAAACGTACAGAATCGGTCACTTGAAGGTGTCAATCATTGTCTCGCGCTGTACCGATGCCAAGGCAAGTCAGCCATAACTTTCATCGTGCTAGCGACGGATAGCTATAGTATTCAGAGATATTTAGAATATTTACAAATTGCAAAGTAAATGCAACGATACGATCGAAACAGTAATTCTCATTCCCAGAGATTCCGTGGCTTTTCAAAATATCACACAGGTTTACGACTGTGGCGAGCACGAAAGATTCCATTCCGAAAGATTCCGTTCAATGACACACAGAGTGTACCTCATTGCATGTTATGCCCACAACACTGCGGTTAATCCCAATTTCGGTCGTCAATGTTTTCGTCTTAAGCCTAATAAGGACGTTGATGTTTGCGGTGACATATATCTCAACCGTAGATACATCCTTATTTTACTTGACGGAAACTCTGTTGTGAGAGTTGTCTGAGTCAACTTTTGAAGTACATTGGAATCCACAGCGCTGCACTGCATTTACAGCTCAACAGCTGATGTCTTCGCTACAGCCTTAGGCCGTGTCACTACAGCCTACAGCTTTGATTCAGAGTGAGAATTTCTGTTTTTTTATGATGAAGGAAATGTATCCTTGTTAGTCGAATGACTTTATGCTTGTGCCTCCTATGTCACTTTCCCGAAGATTATACTGAACTCATTTATTCAGGTGAACTTCCGTTGAGGTGCAGATTTCAGGTTTATCGCCAACTGGGATCCCCGGGCCGGGACCGCCAGGTACGACTTTCCACGTCACATTGAGCGTTACGACGCGACTCTACTGGCGCTGCAGTGTTAATAAGCTGAGCCGTTGAAATAAAACAATCGGCGGTATCCCAATTCGATTCTCGGGAACAGCTGTAGTTTTAGCGACTCGAAATTTCGCTGGACATGCCTTCTATGTTTCCATGTATGGACTTATCAAGTAACCTTTTTGTAAAAATGTCATGAGAGCACGGTGTCGATCACGAGAAATCGGTCTAAGTCACATCACGACCCGCATGTATGAACTGTACCATGCAAGAAAAAAGTTCCGATTGTACAACAGGAGTAATTCGCATTTCTTATCCGTCCTCTCCTACGTCACACAGGTGGGAATTTGGGCCAGTTCATGTGATAAAGGGCTAATAATATTTACTGTACCTAAATATTCCAGATTGTCATGTTTTTTGTCATTTGATAAGTTCAATTTTAATTACATTCTGATTTCTGGTCAAAAAGTAAAACAAAGTCCCGTCTATGAACTCGAGAGGTCATAAAGTCAACGTGGAAGTCTACCTACAACTACAAAGCCCTTCTGAGCGACGCTATCGATGCATTAGAACAAAATCTGAAAGCTTTCGCAAGAGTTTTTATCCATCAGCAGTTCGAATTTTATGTAATATATTTGTTTCACAGTTCGTATTTTTAGTCTTTGTATTTTAACGTATGTTTATTTTTAGTGTTTTTATTCCAGTTTATGATATTTTTAATTCTTTCACTGATGCGCAGATGAAAAATCAATTTCCATTGTATTTTAATGCATATGGCAATAAAATTATTATTATTATTATTATTATTATTAAGCCACATGAGGCCCTATACCGGTACTCTTGTCAACCACAATACTGGTATGTGTCTCACAAACAATACCATTGAGGGCCCCGTATTTGGCCAACCTCTCGTGCTACATTGGTACCACTGATTTATACCAGTCAAATTTGTTTTATTCAGACTGACATCATTTTGAAATTTAATTAATAGGATACATGTCAAAATGCCGGACACTTCTCAATTTGGGGATCAAGCGGGCAGCAGAGAAGCCAAATGAGGGGGATCTCGAGTTATCCAGTGATAGTTCTGGTATGGAATCAGCAGAAATGTGTCTGTAAGTTAACATACGGCTTAGCAATGCAATCAACTGACTATTAAGTACTATGACGTCAACTGCTGCGCAGGGGAGCAATACTGGAAGTAGGACTACAACACAAAGTGTAGACAGAATTACACAACCACCTCAAATGAAGAAACAGGTGTACAGATGTGGTACAGAGATCGTAAAATAAAGAGGACGCCAAAAACACGGCCATATTGTCGGAGCTCTGGCACACACAGAGCTTGATGCTGCATATGGGATGATGGGGATGACGAGTTTACACATTTTGATGATAAATTTTATTTCATCTTACATTGGTGCAGGTAATCAAAGCCTTGTGTACGTATATGAAAAAACTTATGTACCGGTAAACCGTGTGCAGGTTGACAAAAATTGTATTTCAATCCCTGTATGATTATCTTGATATTTCAACAATTGGTTACTTAGAATTTAAATATAAGGAACATTCAAATGAAATTAGTTCTGACTTAGTGTCCTTTGAAATTTTTATGTCAGTCCTTATTATGCTCTATACAACACATTACACCTTCATTTTACCACCTTTAGGTTAAAGGTAATATGCTGCATACAAGGCTACTGGGTAGCCGCGTTTTCAACAAGCACCGATGGACCTTGCCAGCAGAACAATGTGACTATAATGGATGTAATTTTCATTGTGGATGTCTACACAACTACATGGACTCAAGAGGGACCTTACATGTATTTTGTTGACAATTTTCAATCATCTTTTAGTTACAATGATGAATTACAGTCAAGACAGTGTATCCATGCAAACATAGGGCTGTATAAGATTTGATTGACACTATTTTTGCCACCACCAGTATGATGCAGAAAAGATACCATAATCTGTGTGACTACCATGGATAAAGTAATGCTATGCATGTGTCAATTATGGTAGATGTGACTTATTAAATACCAGCTTTATGTAGTTGATACTCACTTTGTTGCAGGTCCCTCTGATCAGTGTCTGTTTCACCAGTTTCAGTTCCCTGAACGATTGAGTAAAAACAAAGAAATATTACCATACTTACTGGCACTGGTACCAGTATATTTATTTTACCAAATCTCTGCTCTCCTATTCCCTTTCATGTGATCAACAGTTTTAGCATTTCTGTAGTTAGTTTAAGAATGTTTGGTTCTCGTTGACCAGCTATTTTGTTCACTCACATTTTGTTTTATCTGTATCTTGTCTTTTTCTGTAACAGCAGCGCCATCTCTGTCACAAGTTATATTTTCAAGAGTTTCTGCTTCGACGTCATTTTTGTCGAATTTCACAGGTTGAATTCCTCCACCATCACCTTGAAGTAAACATGATGAAAATTGTAAAAGAGTGGAACACACTGATTAACATACCCATCTGTTAAAGACAATTTTTGTGTGACACTAACACTACAGTAGAAGTTATTCCTGTAGTCATGCAGGCATTTTCCAGTTACGAGCAACACGTCACTCAACACTTTGTAATCACTGCCCCATCCATCCAGCACCAATTGACAGAAAATATACAACAGTTGATACATCGGTTGACAACATGATTGATTCTATCTACAGTACACTCCTTGCCATTCAAAGTTCCTGTTTTCAAAATGTTAACAAACTTACGAGTTATGAAGAAAACTTCAACTTCTTCAAACTTTTCCGTGTCATAAGTTGCTTTCAACTGCAGTTTGATTCCAGCTTTGGCAGCAATCTCTCTCATTTCATCTGTAATTAGTAGGGTTTGAAATGCTTTGGCCAGCCTTCCAGATCTGCAAGTTTGCTTCAACTTGTAGAGAGCATAAAGAGTTAGGAACCGTAGCAAGATTCCCAAGGATCCTACTGTCAAACGTTTTGGATCCACCTCGTCCAGTATCTTCATGCAGATTTTCTTAACTTCTCTACAGCAATCTTCATCAGCCACAACTTCTTCCACCCTGCGTTTCAGTACAACCTTCAATTTATTCATCGCCTCCTCCGCTGGTCCTTGGCTCACTTGTGACGCTAGGGTTTTAACCTCTTCTCCTGATTCTCTGAGATGTTGACAATGAACTCTGTCATCCAATCCTATTTGTACAGGTAGAGTGTCTGAGGAAATAACAATGGGGAAAATAAAACTAGATTTATGCTATTTACAACTTTTTAAAACGAGGTTTTCTCTTATGTCATCTTTCCAGGTTACTGATAATGTGATCACATTATTTTTTACACCTAATTTTACTGTGTTAAACCATCCACTATGAAGCAATATGGCAATGCTTACTGGCTATTTTAGCCCAAGGAGTGCTTGACACAATTTCTACCTATGTCCACCAACATAATATTATTAATATATATATATATATATATATATATATATATATATATATATATATATATATATATATATCGAAGTATACAGATGTCCTCGAGGGAAATTACAGTGCTCAATGCAAAAAGCAGAGCGTTATAAATAAACAGATTGCTTCAAGTACAAAGTAATGAAATCTATTACTTAAGTTTCATGCATCTTGCAATCCTCAGATAGAGTGAAAGGATTTCTAGCTCGACACTCTTACATATTTGATTGGGTTCGCCGTGTCACCACTCGTCTTCGACTCGTGGTGACATGGTCATTACCTCACAAGTACTTTCCGAGCTGAACAAAGAAAAACAGGGAATAATATCTTAATATATATATATATATATATATATATATATATATATATAAGTAATGAAGTAAGAGTTCAAATATCTTAATATATATATATATATATATATATAATATATATGTATATAAGTAATGAAGTAAGAGTTCAAACAGGCATAAAAGCCTTGAATAAGATACCTGTCATAAGTGTGTCTGCTCCATGATCTTTACCATCATTCCCAGTTTGTTGCTTGACACTTGAAGTTAACAGTGTTGTAAATACAGCATATTGTTTTGCCATGTTTTCACTGTTTACCAAGTCTGTTTTCAGGGACTTCGCTTGCTTGAAAGCAATAGCTGGCTCTTTCAGGTGTTTAAGTATTGTATCAGACAACAGGTCATTGTTTGCAGCTTGTGCTGGTATTACACAATTGACGGCATGCTCCTTTCGGTATGTCAAGATGAAATCAGCTAGATGAGAATATTCATTAATAGCTGTTGGTAAACCAGATACCATTGCTTCCATACCATAAAAGCTGTAATCCAAATAGAATGGTGTGGGAAGGCACAGGTGAGACTGTTGCAGAGATCTTAGCAGGGATTTTGCTGAATGCCCTCTATGAAGTGTGGGCTTCATATGAGGACATTTCATCTTATCAGATAGGAACTTCATTGTTGTGTTGCCTTGTTGTCCAGAAACTCCCTGTATCTTCCATTCAGGAAGTTTTGTGTGACCTGCTTTCCATTGATTAGCTGCATTACCAATTGAAGCTGCCATGACATCACATCTCTGTATAGCTTCCGGTGTATCCATCTGTCCACATGTCAGTATATGATGTTGTCCTACATGTACCTCCCCTTCTTCAGGTACTTCCCTTAAAGTACAGCTGATTGGTCTTGGGAGAATCTCCTCATGTGGTATTTCTGACAATTGTTTACCTTTTACCTCTGCCCGGTATGCATTCTTGAAATACTGGTGGATCGTTGGTCCTATGGAAATCATTAAGTCTGCTTCACTGGCCATGTGTAACATCTTCTCTTCAAATTCAACCAATCCATCTTCTTCAGCTTGAAGGCAGTTTGATTCAGGACAAGCATGGTTGATGAGAACTAACTTTGCACCTGGAAAAAGTTTTCTTCGAATATAAGCAGCTGCAAATCCCGTCTTAGGAGCATACCCGACAACATATTGGACATTTTCTATCTTGACAAGCTTTGGGTAATACATTTCGTGGCTCAACAACCAGTCAGATCTTGGGGGATCATGTTTTGCCTCAATACCCTCCATCGGTTGTGCTGGAATCAAGGTAACACTACAGTTCTCAGCATCAGTCTTCTGGTCATCACTGATTTTGACATCAAGTATAGTAGAGTAGGCTTTCAGATCTTCTCCTGCCTTGGCCTTCCTTTCACAGAAATCTTTGACAAGAGTTCTGTGAAATCCAGTCAGACCCAGCTCATCTTTGTTCCAGGCGTGTGCAACAAACAATGCTGCAGGTTTAGAAGGCACTGGATGAAGTTTGGCTTGAGGGAAGAGACTTTCATTTATTGCAGAGGCAGCATTCTTTGTCTTTGCAAACAACCCAACCACATGTCTGATGTCTTTTAAGTTTGCAAGTCGAGGGTAGTAATTATTGTGATTTAGAAGCCATGTTATTGCAGGTGGATCTTCATCTGGCCTGGACCATTTTGGTCGGGTAGCTGGAATCAAACTAACTCCATGTCTTGCTGCATCTTCCTGTTGTTCCTCACTCAGTTCAACATCAAGGAGAGTGCAGTAAACTTTATAAGATTCTTCTAGTGTTCTTTCACAGAAGTCATCAATCAACTTCCCAGTTGTTTCATCCCATGTTGATGAGATACACAGCACTCCCTCAGGATAGTTCATGCTGCTTGCCTAGAATAAATTGTTAATGTCAAGTTTTTTTTTCCACATACTGTCG
Source organism: Ptychodera flava (assembly GCA_001465055.1). Taxonomy (NCBI): domain Eukaryota; kingdom Metazoa; phylum Hemichordata; class Enteropneusta; family Ptychoderidae; genus Ptychodera; species Ptychodera flava. The sequence goes on from LD350746.1 coordinate 553,078, forward strand.
TGGCATAAGATTATAGCTGTCAATATTACAGCTTGCTAAATCAAATAGGATGACTCTGCAATTGCTGTGTGTCTGTCTGCAGCATTTATCGACATTTTGGACATATCACCAATCTTGCATAACACTTGTTCAGTGGCTGTGATTATTTATACATGTTTGGATTCCTATAATTACCCTATCATCGTAGATTTGATGTTAGGCCAGATTGAAAACATGCATTTTCAATAACGTGATCAATCCAATTGTAAACCCTTTCAAGCCCCAAAACTTTTATCTAATTTTCAAAAGATATGCATCATCTTACCAAATTCACTGGGTTTTTTTATGGTCACAATCAAATAAAAATAAAAATAGGTCATTACCTACATTTACCTATCCCCGGCATTTTATGAGGGCATAACAGAAATATATTACATACCTTACTTATAAAGAATTGCTGACGTGGAATATTGGAATATTTTTACTTTCTCTATGTAACACATGTATACGTACAGGTATAATACTTCTATAATATGAGAAGTTACATTGTATGAGTCTGAGTAATGTAAAGTACTGATACATGTGCCTGTATGTCTGTATATCTATATGTATGTCCATCCAATTTCTTTGATAGCACATACATGTACATGTAGCCCTAGCTAAGGTAGTGATCAATGAATCGTAAACAATTTCAATATTTTTCGATGACTTTTTCTCCTATTTCTGAATAAAAATCCTGTTTTCTTAATCAAGTTAGCAGATAGTGGAAAGTTTCACTAGGTTCCTATGAAGTTTTGCTAAAAATTATCAGCTACTTATATAATCACTACCAGATTCCACCATCTTAATAATTCTTTATCATGAGAATTGTAAAATTAGTGAAGAGACGCCAATTACACAGGGCAAGCATGAACAAGGCTTAAAATGTTTTCCTATAGGATCTGTTATGCTATAATTTCTGATTTATTGCTTTAGTTACTGTAAGGCATAGCATATATTTATAGTGGATGTTATTCCTGTAGAATGCTTCTGTGTTATATATAACATTTGTTGAAATATCTGCATATCATATTCACAATTTATGACATGATAAATATAAATGCATCCCACATTCCGAATGCTGCACTGAAGTTCTCTCCCCAATAGTCTTTCTTTGTTGTATTTCTGTTGCAGAGGTCATTCAAGTTGAAAGGTCTTGCGAGGTCATCTGTATTTTGTTTGAGTTTACAATTCTCTGGTAAAGGTGCCAAAGTTGGAGGAAATCTATAATTGAGTATTACATGTACATGTACAAGTCATTATGAACTGCTGCTGTGAATAACAGAATATTCTTACTCCAAGCAATTTTGTATTACTATACTACTGTACATTTAGAGGAATTACATGCTACTAAAGTCACAAATTGTGCTATGTGTTCATGCAAACATACCATGGCTCTGTTAACAACTGGTTACTTAATCACACCTCTGATCCAGATGTCCAAAAATGATGTATTGTGAGCTGAAAATGCTCAGTAATTCACTACGAAGAAGAAGCACCACTCCAAGAGGTCTTGGTTATCATGTAGCACCACAGTAATGTGTATCATGTGATTTGGAAGCAAGCTGAAAATGTTTAGTAGTTCACTAGGAAGAAACACCACTCCCGGAGTTGTTTTTTTTGTTATCACATAGCAATACAGCAATGTCTACCATGTGATTTGGAACCAAACCAGCACTTATCAGGTGCAGACAAAGTGATGTGGTCAAAGTCCATTTTTACTGAATTGGCATGTTATAGAGAATGCAGCTTGTGTCAGAGTTCCCAAGTTATTTATGATCATTGAACACCCCAGCAGTATGGTTGGATACCAGTGTTTGCATATATCATAATCCGCTGCCTAAATATTAATTATTCAGTGTTCTGGATAACATGGTCTGCCCACAATGTTGGTGTTTATAGTACCTAATGCTTTTGAAAATTGTTTCTACCAGAGTTTGAAACTCCTCAGTGAAAAGTAGAAATTTGTCCATTACAAATACACTTCTCAAAACACAAAGGGTTTATAATTCTTTCCAAATACTTAGGCTTTTTACACATAGTTTAATAATAAATCACAACCTTGACAAAATGAGCTTATTCCATTCACTATTGAAGTGACAATTATCTTCCATATTCAGTACAAGGCATGCATTCACAAGCCTAAATGATATTTAGGTCCTTTGACATGTTTATAAGTGTGAAGAAAGTAACACGTTGGACAATTCAAGACAAACACAGTAGAATTTTGAATAGTTACCTAACACTAACAATAATATGACTGATCCTTTCTACAGAAATTCAGCTCTATTTTAAGACAGCTTGTGTTGATTATGATGTAAATGTGTGCCTGTATCAAAGCAACTCCTAAAGCAATTATTTACAGTGCTACAAATCTTGTAAATTGTGTGTTTGTGCAAAATGAATATCCTATATATATAGAAATTTAAAAACCGTATCGCCTTATTTGCATATTTATAGGATATTCCCACCTCTTTGCTTGGCATCCCAATCCTTAGTCATCATACCTTTCTAAAATCATCCCTTACTTTACCAAAGAAAAGTATTTTCTTTGGTTTTATTTATCTGTTGATTCAAAAGAAAAACAATATCATCATCATGTAATAGAAAAATGCCCTACTAATTACGCGGTGATTTCAACATATTGCTTGTTATATAGCTTGGTAATTGGCTGATTAGGTGAGTATATTTCCAGGTACCTCATCTGTAACAACACACAACAAGAATGACTGATAGTGTACCACATATGTCAAAGAGTAAAGGTCAGTGTACACCTTGATTACCACAATATGAAATCCATACATGTAGCTTGTGCTCCACAACATTGGTATGAGCCACAGTTGCTTGCATGAGTGTACATTCCTAGCAACACTGGTCTAGCTCCCATGTTTGATTGCTTACGCCTTATTTTCTACACAGATCCTAAATGTTCTGCAATTTATGGTTGATCATCACAAGATTGGAAAAGTTAGGAATATAAAAACTGATCAACAACATGTAAAAGAAAGCAAAGATTTTAATACTTTAAAGAAAGCATCTACAAATGAGAAAATCTATTTTGAGCAATTAGATAAAAGTCCTTGTGTAACTAGCTACACAATCAGTAAATTATTAATCAACCAAGTACACTTGCTTCCCTATGAAAATAAACTCTGTTATTAACTATCATACCATGGATATACCCCTCACCTTAAAGACCTATAGATAAGTTTCAAACTTTTATTGAATGGCCTTCATGCCAAATTTATTATTTGTTGTGACTTTAAACACTTGTGAGTAAAACAAACACAAAACAATCTGAACCTTTTCTACCATTGGTCCTACAATGTGGTCTTGTGGCCGTGTGTTCACTCTCTCTTGTTCAATTCCAATTAAAAGCTGTATTATGTGTAGCTTCTGATCCATTCCCAACAAGTTGTTGGTAAGTAACCTGTACGACTTTATATTCTACTGAGGAAATCATATCAAAATACTCAGTTTCAACTTATCAATGTGTGTTATGTCTACTGTTACATTGGCAACTGAATTCCAGTCTGCAATGATTTACTCACTGTGTACAATAGCGTTAGCAGAACTGAAACTTTGCATTTCAACATAATTTATGGAAACCATAAAAACACATGCATGTACCTATTTTTACAATTTCAAAACTAAATTAAATAGAGATTGAAGGTTAGAGTTACTGTCTCTTTAAGAAGTCAACATACTGTAGCAACATTGTCGATCCAGAAAACTGCACCTCCTGGAACTGGGACCATGGATTTACTGTACTTCTGATTTCATCAGATTTCAAACAAATTCAAATATTATGTCTAATTTCAGCATGCATTTGAGAGTAAGACATGCTAATAATCTTACCTAATTACTAATCTAGATTTTGTACTTTATTCCTAAATGTACTGAAACTGCCTCAAATCTTGCCTACCAGCAAAAGGTTCTGAAAGAAACAAACATGGAATACTATATCACATCAACAAATGTATGTAAACTAAATGATCACATGTCTTTGTGTAAATGTCGTACTTCTCTTCTTTTTAGTAAATGCCAACCAAGGTCATGCCACCCTACCTAAGTACTGGGGTGAATTGTCTCAGTGACTGACAGATAAGGAATGTTTATTGTCAAGCTCCCAGGCAATATTTGCAGCAACTCTGGTGTATTTGTAAACAAAGTATGAAACCGAGATTGGTAATTAATTTAGGTACAGTATATGTTCATCAATCTGATCACACAGTTATCATGGAATTTTGTTTGAAAGTGAAACAAATGTTTCTTTCAATAGTTTCCATGCCAACTCTTCTGCCACAGTAAAACAGTATTCCTCATGCACCTTCCTTCTCCTGAAGAATGGTCATTTGGGTCAGATGTCCTGTCACTGTCCTGGAGAATGACCATCTGGTCCTAGTGTTATGCTCTCTGTACTGCCGGATGGTCCTCTGGTCTGAAGAGTCCCTCTTTGATGGTCATCTGGTGCTAAAGTCCATCTCTCCAGCCTGGAGGATGGTCATCTGGACCCCATTTGGGAGTCAATGTCACATTATCATAATCAAAATCTTCATCCAATGAAAATGGCTGTACATCATCATTCGTGACCTGAGAAAGTTGAAAACAAAGAGTTGAGCCATTTCCCGTGACCAACACAGGTCACAATTTCCAGTGCATAGTCGTCTCATTGGAAGGTCAGTCAAGGCATTGTAGAACACAAAATATATTCAATATACACATATATACTGGTAGAAATAAGTGTCTCTATTTGTTATGTCAAATTACTAATACCAAATTTTGAATACAAAAAGAGGCCATTTTTCTCTAGACTTACACATGCATTATT
>LD350746.1:570220-592518 GCA_001465055.1 Ptychodera flava
TCACAGGTGTTTGATTTGCTGTGGAAGCTGATAGAACATGATATTTGGTTTACATGGGAGAGAATGGAGTTCATGCTACAAACTGAAGACAGTATTATTGCAGAGGTGCCATTCAAGGTAGAGTCAAGATTGCATCTTTCTGCACACAAATAAAAAAAAGTATAATGAAAATTGTCATGATTACAAATACCTCTACCAATTTCAACCCCATCCCTGTTTTCACTGGGACAAGAATTCATCTTTGTTTAATCACTATCACAATGAATGATACATGTACGTATGGCTGTCATCTGTACTAAGTGGTCTTCCGAAGGTTCAAAACAATGACCTGCAATTTGGAGGTGCATGGCCTTACTTTTCTTTTCAGGTTGTGAACTAAATAGTGAATATTTTTGATAAGACCAGTGTGTTGAAACATACCTAGTTATCATGAATCTTCTAAAGATTAGGATTATGTCATTGTCAAAACAGTGTTGATGTCGAAATGTATGAAACCAGTAAAATAAAAAATACCGCTTATCTGTTCACTTCAATGTCAGAAATCGTGACCACTATACTGGTACACAGTTATGGGTACAAATTAGGTCAAAAACAGATTGCCAATGTCCGCAAGCTAGAATGCACCTCATTGACTCATATTTGGACTCTCAAACTTTTACAATTCAAAGTTCAACTTTCAAGGTGCATACTACAGTACCTTAAAAAAGGTTACTACTTTGTTAGGGAATAGAGGGGATGGCAGGTGGGGGCACAGTTAAACAGAAGGCTATTCTGTGTAGATCCAATATTGCATTTTAACTGGTCAATTTTTTCAAAACCCTTTAAAGATTAACAACAAAAGGTATTATGTGATTCCGATTTTTACCTGTGTATTAAAACTTGAACATGTGAGCCCATTTTGAATTTCAATTTTTATACACACAGTGGTCACCTGAACCACCGCCAGCAAAGAAGAAGAAGAAAATAAAGAAATCTACATCCCTGTTGTCTGGATTTGGATCTGCTTCTGTGATCACTGAATCTCTGCCCACAACACCAGTAAGTGGATCATGTTGAAGTGCGCCCTCTACGTCATTTGAAATTTTACTTTGTTTTATCTTGCCAAATGTGAAACAGAATTCAGGAGTTTCACTTAATGTGGAAAGGAAAAAAGAGATTTACAAACGAAAACAGTGATTCTAAATATATGTTGATATATTTATGTGTATTTTTGTATGTATTCTTGTTCAAAGATATTTATATTTTCTTTCTATTACACTCAACAGGAGCCGATGCCAGAATATGACAAATTTCCTGGCTATGAAATTGTGAACAAATATAAACCACAGCGGAAAAACTGGCAGCCACCGGATGCTGATGATTGCATCATAGAAATGATAAATGCACAATTACAGGTAGGCAGTTGAAAGACTATGGGATGCAAAGTAAATTCTATGGTGCCTGTCATTTCTAATCATGTACCGCATGATTCCACCTTCATTATTGATTTGATGGAAATTGTAATGAAAAAAGTCTGTAGTCTATATTTGCACATTATTCTGTTTTTGTATTACTACTGCAATTACTAATGTACATGTACCTCCATGATAATATTTATACATTGTTTGTATATCTGTGTGTTTGTATACTGGTATGAGTACACATTTGTTGGTCAATGACCCAGATTTTGGAATGATGACGCAAACAATTGTTGGCAAAAGTTCAAAATGAATTGCCACATTGTGTCACTATGAAAAGTTGTGTCTACATGTTGTGTATGTGTATGCTGCTTTACATCTCTTTTGAGATTGGTTGTGGCTAAGCCTTTAAGTCTCATATTTGTGCAAGCAACATGCTTGTTGCTTACTTGTCTTGATGCAATCATTCACATGAAACTTTTCACATGAAATCTTCATGAAATTTTGAGATGCAATCAGACATTATTTTCTTCTCTCAAAACAAGTTTTGAACAATGAGAAGATATGCTCTATATCACCATTGTACCATGTTATATGTGATACATGTAATATTTTGATTTTATTGTATGTATGTGTACCGGTATATATTGATTATCTCAATTTGTATAAATACAGTACTTGATTGTTTGCTCTTGAGTGCTTTTGAAAGATCCTACATGGTGCCACAGTCAGGTTCTTTATGTATGTGTTGGAAACACGGTGTATAGAAAATCTGTGCCTAAAAAGGCATGTTACTGTACCCATTTTTCTTAAAATATGTGTTGACACAGTGAAATCTTGTGAAAGATGTTAATAAAGTATAATTTAGAAAAAGCAGCCGATGATAACAAAAATGCTTGAGCCTTGATGAAATTAGGTGCACGCTGTAACAAAATAAACTAAATTGAAATTTGTTTCTGTTACAGACTGTACGCGAAGGAAGACGATTGGTTGTCACAAACATGGATGATTTGGTCGATAGTCGTGTCCTGTGCGCATTGGTCAATTCATTCGCACCTGGGACGTTCACAACTGAAGTCATGTTAAACGACAGGTGGACAATTAATCTGGCGCTGAAAGTGTTTGAGAAAATTATCCGTTTGAAGACACCTGTTGATTCTGAAGACCTGGTGGAGGTATGTCACATTTATATGGTAGAATGTGAATTCAGCGAAGGACATCTGTAATTTTAACAATGTCAAAGAACTTGTCATTACAGTAACTTGTAATCAGAGGAGAATGTGCATTGCTTCTGTGTTTAATGTGCTAAACACAAAATTTATTTTGCTATGCACGTTTTGTTTACCTGCGTGTAAAACTACTGGTATGTGGAGTTTGTAAAGGATTTTAATTCAAAAACTGTTGTGGTGATAAACACATATTTTTATCTCACTCCGGGACATGCTGTCAGTTTTTTTCTTACACAAAAAAACTGTCTGCTTCAGAAACCTTAAAGTTGCATCTTGAGATTTTATGAATACTTTTCAAATTCATAGTTTCTACCAGTGTAGCAGTTTGCTTGATGTACTGTATCATTGTTTGTGTTTCAGGCTGATCCAATGGCCATGTCATCATACATGTGTGTGTATTTCATGTGTGGTTACAAACTGAAGCAAGCCAAAGCTGTCATCAATAGACTGGTACGTCAATATTTCTTGCTTGTCAATCAATCCATCAATTAATCAATCAAGCAATTAACTCTCCCAAATGACCATGTTTTACAAAATATTGCACATCACTAAAGTAGGAATAGGCATTGACCCTATACCATGAAGGGTAATATAGAAATGAAGAATTGCAGATACTAGTCTAATGCCTTAGCGTGGACATTTTGAGTTGAGTTTCAGAGTAGCAATATTCAATGATCTTGTATGTTTGTATCTTTTAAGCAATAATGTGCCCCGTCTGACCTATAATGGACAAAAACAAACTTTGCACAATGTATGAGGCAAAGCTGAGTACATTATTGAGTGTAAAGTTTGCTTGAGTCCATCATGGGCCGGGAGGGGTTACATTATTTCTATTATTTTATAGTTTTTGCAATGGCATTAGATTCATAGATGAAGAAAACATCTTGGGTAACAATAATGGATAATCGGATACATTATCAGTTATAATCTTACAGTGTGACGTCACAAAATTCACTGGTATCAATTGACAAAGCTATAATATAATACAATATAATGTATCCTTGGAAAGTTAGAGTTATTTAACTAGTTAATTTCTCTTTCGTGATTATGCATTGATACGGATAGTAATAATCTGAAATAATCTCGAATAATTAAAACATACTCGTGTACCGGTATGTGTAGGAAACTTTGAAATGTCATTAACATTTGATATTTTTGTCTTTGTCCATGTACTTGATTCTTTGCATTCTGATCATCATGAATTCTTTATATTTAACCCTTTGAGTGTTGTAATTTTTCCCAACAAAATTTCGGTGTAACATTTTACCAATCTTTATGAATTTTTCTGTGATTTTCTTTTAACTTTGGACCAAATGGACATAACTTTTCAATGGCCGCAATTTTTGATCAAAATTTTGGGAAAATCTGAAAAAACTTTTCTAGATCTAAAAAAAGTTGCTGGCTATGTCATATGCTATAAAGGCAACAAAAGATGACTTTGGCACTCAAAGGGTTCATTGTGTGGATGGACCAACAACTACTTTTAAAGACATTCTAACGCTTTGATCATTCTGTTTTTGTTAATGACAGAGTGAGCTGACCCAACTGATCCGTGAAGCCAACCATGAGTTGGAGAATTTCCCAGCAATAATCAACACCATGGCAGAGTTGAAAAGAAAGAAAGAACTCAAAAGCAACCTTGAGTCTTATGAGAGTGGTGAGTGAATGTCTCCTCAAAACACAGAAAAACACTCTAGCTTGAAATTTTGATATTTAAGGTAGTTTACGCCTTGAAAATGAATGACTAAGCTCAAACCTTAGGAGAAACAAACTACGGAATTTTTATTGATATTTGAAATTTAGTATGGTTGCCATTTCTGTGTTAAGTCTTTGAGAAAAAATTGATTTTTTGATTTTCCCAAAACTGAGATGGAAAAAATGTTTTTTACACCAAGAGCTTTAAAATTAGTCCCCACAAGTGGTATACCAGAAAACTACTGAAAAAATTGAAAGCCCAAATATCAGTCCCAAAGGGGCATTCTACCTTTATATTTGTGAATCATTTATGAATCATCTGCTGAGTTCAAGTACACAACATTGTACTGAGCAGAGTAAAGGCATTGATCACACAGAGATGTACATGTATTGGTGTACATACTGATAACTTGATAAGTTACTGATAACTTTTGTGCATTGACCCAAAATATCACCAAAAACAAATATCTGCTATTCTCATTAAAGTTTTGTTCAGTACAGTATTTCTTGACAAGTCTCTCACACAGCAAATGGTCTTCACATTATTGCATTCTCTTATAGTGCTCTTGTGAAGCAATCAAATAGTCAAGATTACACATTTTTAAACACAAAAATTATCTTTTTTTCACAGAGTATAAAAGACTGACTAATATCTATGACTTGGATGAGTGTAACAAATGGTGGAGACATGTTGATGAAATCCAGGCAGAGGTAATATGTTAATGCTTTTCCTCTTCACTACCAACTTTGGTTTAAAAATGATTCTGTTTCCCCAGATCAGAGCACTAATAATAGCCACACAAGGCTGAAAAGGTTGAATCCATACATACCTACAGGTATTTGCTTCAACCATGAATATCAAGACAGTTTCCTTTGGTAGTAACGCAGTCACTTGTGTGGAGTGACTGCGATAGTTAGTGTCTAAAAACTCTGGCAAATTTACAACTTTTCTCATAGATTTTCTTTGAAAAATTCTGTTGATAACGTTCTTTCTTTTCGGAGGCTGGCAAGGTGACAGATTTCTGCTATTGATCACACTCTATGTCAAAATATCAGAGATAGGAAATTAAGATCACTGACTGAATAGAAATTTTATAAAACTTCTAATTCTCTTGAATGTGTTACTTTTCATAAATTATGACTGTATTTCAAATATTTTAACTTTCAGACAAGAGCTGTTGTAGCTGAGAAAATGAAGCAGAGGTTTGATACCATGACAGTGCCTAGGTAAGTTCTTTGTTCTTCTATTTCAATTTTTTTAAAATGAAAGATTTTTCGTCACCTTTTCAATTTGTTGAACTATCTTTGGACATCAAATTGCTGGGAAAAAGTATTTGCGCAGTCAGTAAATAAGATATCTCCTTAAGACAAACTTATAAAGTGTAGATATCATTTCAGGTAATTCTGTGATAATACAAGTTTCAACTTTTGCTCATGCATTGCTCAGTGACACAAAACATATTCTCTTTCATAAGCAAGAACAAGTTTGAAGTCACTACACAAATTTTTGAACAACAACACAAATAAATCACTTCAAATTATCAATAAGTGAAATTCAAAACTGCCATTATTATTGTTTATTAAATCTGTAGCGAAAATCAATTTCTGGATTTTCACAAAATCAATATCATAAAAGTAGATTTCTTCAACAAGTTTTGAAAATGAGTTCACGCAACATGCAGACTAGCCAGGATATGTAAGCTGGTTATAATCTGACAATATTCCCAAAATGGATCCTGCTATAGATCTAAGTTCTTGTGATAGTTCCTTACTCCATGATAATACTGTTGATTTTCAGGAATATTACCATCAATGATCTGTGTCTCTCCATGGTCATCAACCTCAGCTTGACTGGCGGGTCAGGGTTTTACCTTGCCAAGTTCAAAGAAACATTTACACCAGACAGGAGAATAGTTTTGAAACATTTAGAGAGTGGGGAATATATTGATGACTTTACACAAGCCAAAGGCCAAAAGAAAAGTAAGAAATATATTTTTATCCTCTTAATAAACATTTGATTTGGTTTGTACTTTACTCAGCAGCAGGGATATATATATATATATATATATATATATATATATATATATATATATATATATATATATATATATATATTTGAACATACAAATGTTGTCACTGTTATTAGAAACAGACTGTGACTCAATCATGATTTTCCATTTCTTAACTAGTTTCTATCAGGAAGATTCTAGGATTGCCAAGAAGTGAAGTGATTGATATTAATCCATCAGATTATCCTCAGTATGAGGTAAGTAACTGATTGTCAAAACCTCTGTATCATGGACTTGTCGGTCTTGTGAGATTTCTGCCTTCCAGAAATACTCTCATAGGTGTAAGTGACATTGAAATTTATTGAACATTACTTCACGATGAAAAGGTTGCAACTTTAGAGTGATGTTGAAGACTTCAGATTAGTTGAATGAGATAGAGGCTTTAGAAGACATGTTTTCTTTGAGACCTGTACATCAGTTTACACGTCCTAATTACCATACCTGTGTTACTGCTTTCAGAATGCACTTGTTATTTTGCCAGTCCACTTGGGATTGAATCGTCAAAAATCTAACTGTGCAGTATTTTGTTTCTTCGACAGATGTACTTTGAAAGTCAGTCTAGGAACAAAACACTGAAAGCTGGTAGCATGTGAGTATTCAAATACCATTCCATGTGCAACCCTGTCAAGGTGTGTGTCTTGCTGACAGACTGATTTCTGTGTGCTACTTAGCTACCGTAGAAGAGTGGTGTACATATAATTATTGAACCTTTTCACCTAAATCTTGAATATCCCAATTGTTTTAGATAGGATGGTTGTCCCTTTAGACAGGAAAGTGGGGTGAAAGCATGAAACAGAGATAGCACAGCTGATCATGTTTGGTGTACTGTGACAATCCTCTCTTTTGGTAGTCTGTGAAGAGCAAATTGCAAACTTACCAATGTTTCTTTCACTTATTAACCCCTTGACATCCATTGCCAATATTATCCTCATTATCAATGATAATGTAAACACATGTAGGTTCCTACAAGAATTTTCCAGCTCTCAAGGTGCATAGTAATTCAACATAGCAGCAAAATTTCCAACATACAAGGTAGTTGAGGGGTTGAACTTTGCAGCGTTTTTGAAGTTTTGACTGAATAGCTGTGCACACTCTGTAAAGACATTGTTCAGGCTGCTTATAGAATACAGTGGGTTTCAATTCAGTGCTACAACTCTGTAGATAACACAGACACATTGTACGTATAATGTAAACGATTAGCTTGGGTATCACCACACATTTCAAAGTCACTGAGTTGTTCAGTTACACTAAACCAGCATGGGGCAAATTTGTCTGGACTGATAGCTGAACAGTTGATTGCACTTGATCAACAATGTAGCTGTATTTAGCAACAATTACAGCTGAAGTTAGAAGATGTTTGCTCATCTAAAGCTGTCTCACACACACAGTTGTAGCACTTGATTGAAACCCACTGCAGTTTATTGTAAGAGCGCCATCTTGTGGCAAGTACCCCATCACACTGAGTCATGATGTTGACAATCTTGTTGCTATGGCTTCAGTTTCATGTATCAAGTTTTCCCTGGCAACACGCTGCAGTGGGAACTTCTCTACTTCAAGGCGGCCAAGATGGGTGAACTTGACACTGTGCAGAAACTGGTGGTCTTCTTCAGGAAGAAGAGGCCGTCCTTCATCAATGCCAAAGAGAAACGTACAGGGAATACAGCATTACATTGGGCCGCTAGAAATGGACACTATGTAAGTTTCTGTAAACAATAACAATTGGTGAAACCCAACAAAATTTCAACATGGTCTGCAAAAAATACTACAAGGCATTAATTAAAATATAACAAGTAGTACTACGGTACACTGTAAAAAGCATAAAAAATACAAGATTAATTTCTGTCAAAAAAATTTGTCGAATTCTTCTGGTCACAAGAGTTTATTAATGAGGATATAATTTTACCAGTGAAATTACTATTATGATACATGTACAGTGTATATACATATACTTCATTCCATTCTGTCATTTACATGTAAGTGACACTGGTCTGTATTTTTGTTGTTGCTATTACTATGTAAATCTCATCCCCCAGAGGCACTGTCTTGTGTACCTATATTCTTGTATTGTTTTGTGTCCAAACAGAGACTTGTCCTGTATCTACTTGAGAGTGGTGCGTACATTGACTCTAAGAACACAAATGGAGGCACACCTTTCTTCTGCGCTGTTGAAGGGCTCTCCAAGGGAATAAGTCAGGTAAGCTAGCCGTGACATCATACTTGTCACATGACATCATCAATCCCACAATGCATCATTGACGATATCGCACCCAACAAATAACAGGAAATTTGTCATATGTTTGAACATCACGCAGACCTTTGTTCTGAAACTGATCCATCCACCAGCACTGGATTCTGTTCGTATCTCTATGGTTTGGATAGATTGGTGGATCAATATGCAGGAAATGGAAAAGGGTCGTGTTTAAGTGTTTTCCATATACAAATGATGTATTGCCTTATTTATTGCAAGAATACTGGTATATACAACTACCAGTACTTGCTGGAAGGAAACCGTGAAGTGGATTTGAGAACCAGAACAAAGGAAGTACAGTTCACAGTATCAGTTCCCATGATCAAAGGTCCCTCCTTAAGACATGGTTTATTATTCAAACCCTCATCAAGAATCACTGTATGCGGGCCATTTCCTGTACCTCCACCCTTGATGTGACGCTACAACAGGGAAAAGTTTACACTTAACGTACTTAAGATACCACGAAAGAAGGAAATGAATTTGATTGACGTCCCTTTGTGATGCCAGTGTTTCATTTCATGTCATTAACAGTGTTTCACAACAACAACAACAGCGATACTATGTGTCGTAAAAAGTTCATTTTTGTGTTTTTATTTCTCCTCCTTGCATGCAAACATAGATGTTTAGATTAGCCATGGGACAAGGAAACACATTTTCCTCTCATCACAAAGTGGTATAATGAGATTAGTTTTATTTAATCACTTCTCTCGTGTGTATTTTTGAAGCTTTCTTTCTTTCATTTTTAATATCTTTGCTCTCAATATTCAATCCCTATTTCTTTTAAAGTGTGGTATACATATGTGACTTAAGTAGTGTATAGCTTGACAGTGGATATCCTCAACCGTTTAAATACATTTACATCCGTCATGGATCCTGTGACCCATCTATTCTAAAATTGCCATCACCATGTCAACACGTTTTTTGCAAAAGTTAGAAAACACAGGTACATGCATGTACCATAAGTGTTTTGGAAACTCAATACCATTTCTGTTTTCCCTCAGTGGGATTGCGTTAAATTTCTGAGGGAGCCCTGTTGACTAACACGATTGGGGAACTGTCTGAAGTTTACATATGCGCCACTCTTAGCAAAAAAACACTGAATTGTGTGGAGAACAAGATTGTCTCATTTTTCCCATGATGTCCAATACTGATACAAAATGTAGTGTTCTGTAAATTGTAATAGTGACTGAACTGTGTTTGATGGACAAAGAGAACCCCAGTCAGGCTTTGATGCATGCACATATTCCGTAAACACTCGGCAAAGAATGGAAAGATCTAGTCATGAAAATGATTTATTACCGGGAAGCAAACCCTCACAAGGAGGCTTTTCCTTGGTGTTTAATGGCTGTGAGCATCATGATATGACTTCTCAAATTTGATGATGAGCTCAAATAAGGCCACACAATATATGTACCATTATACTTGCCATCAGGAAATAGAATGGTCGGCTGGGAATGTTTTATCCTGAAGTTTTAATTTTTAATGGGGTGTAACCGAAAAAAAAGAAAAATGTTGGTAGAATTTTACATGATTTTTAAAAATTCAATGGCAAAAAAAAGACAGTTTGGATCAGAGTTTAAATAGGGTAGGTTGGCTAACCTGAAACACACGTACATATTTATTTGGCATAATATCTGTAATGTAGTTGTTAAATGGTGTGAATGTTCAATAGCGAGCTCGCTGCACCGTACATGATAGTGTACAAAAACTAGCAATTGGTACCTTTGAATATTTTTCTATCAGATTCATACATATAAATACTTGATTATCTGCTCTATCTGTAAGTTGATATGAAGACATATTAAGATGAAATCCAATCATGTGTCCTTCCGCCTACTGGGTACAATACAAATAGAAACAAATTGAAACAACAATGACAAAAATTAGACCTGAAGACATTGGTATTGTTCCGTAATCATCATTTTCGTATAAAACCCTTTCACTGTTGTTTCATCTGTCGTTAAAATATTAGATTACATCTGTAAAGGGAAGATATAATTACATTATCAGATAAACTTGTCAAACTAAACTGGTGTGTAACCTTGACAATAACATTAACTCTTACTAACCTGATAATACATTGCACTCTCTGCTTTATCACTCGCCCATCCTCAGTTACTAAAGTAACTGTCTCTGAGTGTAAATTCATGATGTGACTAAAACGTACTAACAGAATAAGTAGTTGATCTAGTTTTAAATACTGGTGATCTAAAAACAGCATAATAACACATGGCATTTATTCCCATCATGCAGTATTCACATGATACAGTGGCACAGGTAAACCATCTCAGTGTTTCTATAGAAACTTCTGCACATGTTTTAAAACATGATCACAATGAATGGTTATGCTAATCTTACCCTAGTAGTTTTAAAACACTCATGTAATGTCTTACACACAGTTAACCTGTTTACAGCCCAAGCCTGCCAAACTATACCTATAGACCCTCGAGAAATTTTTCTCAAGGATCTGTGGTGGAATGAGACAAAAGATTGAGACTTCACCAACACTGGCTGAAGTCCATAAAATTTGCACAACAATTCCCATCAGGTCACAGTCTGTAAGGTCAAGGTCAGAGAAGAGCTCCATCTTTCTTTTACAGTGATACTCATATGGCAGCTGTAATCTTGTCAACCGATATTTCTTTGTTGAAATCTTTCTATCACATCTTTACATTTTCAGAAGTCAGCACCTCAGCTCCTCAGTGTTGTTTCACCCATCCTGTACAACACAATATAATAGCTTTTCATTTCTACTTGTGACTCATTAGAAATCATTTCATTTTAAGATCAACCAGAATTTACCTTATTTAGTATCACTGATGTCACTTTTTTGCCTTCCAGTTCATTAAAACTACTACTTTGCAAACACACAGAGCATCACATTGTAGCATATTTGTATTTCTAGTTTTCAATCAGTATTGACTTTACGTTCACATATGTTTTTTTCTTCATAATTTTCATAAATATCAAACTGTACAAGAGTATGGATCAGTATAACTAATTCCATCTGTACACGGCTCAAACTATAAAAAGTTTTTTAGGATAGAATGCGCCTCTGGGATAGATATTCAGACTCTCAAACTTTTTGCATTCCTTTTTGGTCAGCCACTTGTAGGGGTTTATTTGGAAGCTTGTGGAGTAATTAAACTTTTCACCAGCTTATTTTTGTTAAAACTGAAAATGTAATCTTTCTTCAAGTTAATACTGGGACAGCAGCCATATTCTGATGGGGAATGCCTTAAAGTTTCCTTGCAGAAAGTTTGAACAAAATGTTGAGGCGCATACTACCTTAAAAAATTTCAGCATAAAGTTTACAGTGAAATACATTGGTACATTACCTAATCACTGATGTAGGTTGACTTGTATTTTATATTTTTTTCCAAAGATGTGGATTTTGCTTCTTAATATTGCATACTTTTTAGCAGATTTGTCAGAACAGTCAGATACAACGTACATCAGAGTGTTCTTAAATTAATAACAATTTGCATTTGAAGATGCCTGCTCAATATGGTGGTATTATAAGCAACTCTGCCAAATTTCTGAAATCTTGAAATCATCGTGGTGACATGTCGAATTTGATATACTCGCCATTGAGACCATATTTGTCATGTTACATTTTGAAAATCTGTGTAGCTTGCAATATTTGACACAGTCAAATAGTATAATAGTGTCAGCGTATCAACAAATCAAAAGTCTGTAACTTGTATTAGTAGCGACTATACCGGTACCCTGGTTGAATTTTTTTTATGTCACTGAAAAATTTTTATGACAATTTGCTGCAAGATAGCCACAGTTTCTTCAATATGTAATGCTTCTCAATGTTATTTATGATAATTTTATGATTTACAAAATCTTTACATACGAATGACATGTTTTGTGAGTAGAATAGTTCTCCATGTAAAGAATATGCAAGACTGGAGAACAGTGGACCCACATTGGACAATTTTACAAAATCAAATCATCCTGAAAGGTCTTAGTATTGTTCTCCATGGAAAGCCCCTCCAAGTAAACTCTTATTGTTTCCGTAAGAAATATTGGATCCAGTGTTCTCCAATTGCACCAAGTTACCTACTGTTTCCATCCTGACTTCTTGCCATCTCTCCATTTTAATCAGCTCCTTGTTGAGTGGGGTGCCAATGTTCACATGAAGAACAACCAAAGCAGGACAGCGTTTGATCTTGTCAGGAACGATGAACTCAAAACATTCCTCACTGGTGGGTAACGCTCCTTCTGATTGCAAAAGTAGCATTATATCAATCTAGTTGGTCACAGAGTATTAGTACCCTCCTGTATGTTGAAATCTACCCGTAGATATATGTTATTTAAACCAGGTTTTTGGCCAATCACAATGATTGGTGTATACAGAAAAAGCTACAGCTACTTGGCAATGGCCAATAATAAGCCTTGATCATCAGATGTTTAGAGACCATACTTAATTCCATATCCACTTTTTATACAAATAGAAGTTCATGAAAAAAGAAAACTTCACAGTGACAATGAATTGGTGTTTTATTTATTTATTTATTTATTTATTTATTTATTTATTTATTTATTTATTTATTTATTTCCTCCCTTTAATTTTATTGCAGAGTATTATGAACACTTGACAGCGTCGATACCAAAGTTAATGGATGGTGATACATATTTACTGAAACAGTTAGTTGATGATCATGTGTTGGGAATACAGACATTTGCTAGTCTGAGAAGCAGGTAAACACCGAAGCAATTTTACCATTTGTAGATATCGTCATTGACTGAATGTAGTTATTCATGTTGTACGTACCAGTATTGTGTATTCTGCTGATTTCCTGACAGAATCCTTGCATCACAGAATGACAAACATGAATACCGGAGACAAAAATTTAACAAAAATATTTACAAAACCACTCACATTTAAAAAAAATAAATGATGTTATCAACGTTAGATCCATATGCATTACCATCCTGCATGCAGCGTTGCATGTATGTGATAGAGGATATAATTGAAATACGGAGGGCTTTTGCATTCCTGTTCACCCCCAATTCCCTGTAGACAGGTCCATATGCACCAGTGATAACAATGGTTTTAGGCCGAACCATTGTAGTGAAAGGGATAAAGTACTATTTACATGATATTACTGTAATAATAAAGCTATCTCAGGGCACTTTTCAAAAGTTCAAATTGAGGCATTATACTTACTGGAAAGTACGTATGTGCATTTGCCTCTTTTTTTTCCCATTTATTTATTTATTTTTTTTTTGTAGGTGTATAAATGGTAGTACTTTGATCCACACCGCTGCTTATTTTGGCTGCATATCAGTGATAAAAGAACTTCTCAAGGAAAGAGTTGATGTTAATCTTGTTGATTACAAAGGTGCTACTGCGTTACACAGAGCCAAAGACGCCGCCACCATACAGGTCAGTCATTTGACATAAGTTGGTTCTGTGTGTATTGTTGTACACTGTAAGCGCTTTTCGATCTGTTGTATGGCGTACTGTGTGCTTCTGGAAACAGCGTCATGCTTTCTCAATTCTTTAACACGAGTGTCACACATACTCCACAAAGCTAGCAAACAAATTCATTGTTTGAAAGAATGCGCCGCAGGGACAGATTTTTTGAGACTTCCAAATTTTACAATACTTTTCTAGTCTTTTCAAGTCTAAACAAAACACACAGATGGTATTTTTTTCATTCTTGATTTTGTGAAAGTCAAAAGTTTATCTTCTCCATCGTGTCAAAATTTGAAATTTTTCTTCAAGGCATATACCTTCTAAAATTGGTGGCTAGACTGGTGAACTAGACATGTGTAGCAGAAAATGCAATCTGTTGTTTCACAGTCACTATACACAATATACAGATAGGGTGATGGGGTATGTTGTTTGGTGATTTTCTGTGAAAGTACATTTTATTATGTAAATACTGTATGTGTTTTATCCATAAAAATATGGGAATATAATTGAAATCTTTGTCTATTTTCTCATTCTAAGGTGTTGCTTGACAATGGTGGATACATCAATGCTGAGGACAGTGAAGGGAACACTGCATTGCACGTGAAATGCTACGGTGAATCTGGTAAACCAACCCAGACAGAATGCATTCAGTTGCTTGTAAGTTGCTATTATTCTTTCACACACCTATTATGTCCTTATTCATGTTTACATGACTATTTCTCTTGCTTTTCTCAATTATTTCAACTTGAACAAAAATAGTTTTATTCACACAGGTGCCCTCCTTTATTTGACTATGGGGGCGCCCTTCATGAGGGATGTAGCCTTTCATTTACCTCTTGAATTATGCTATACAGTACTTACTAAGTTCAACTTGCCCCTAAAAACTGGGCGGATTAAAAAAAAAAGATTCAACATAAAATATGATCAAAAGCTATGCTGTGCATTGCCAGCAAATTGATGAAATCATATTTACTGAATCATTTGATAAGAATATCAAGTCATTTGTTCAGAATGTAAAATCCTATCATATCTGTTGTCATATTTCACAATGAAAAGTAAAGTGCGGTCAACTGAAATACCGGTACATTGCATGACAACATTTTTTTCATTTCAAGTTTTATAGAGATTGTATTTTATTCCCATAAAATTATTGTAAGATATTGTGTCTAATGCTTTTTATTTTATTTTCACCTGCTATCCAGCTTGAAAGCAACATTTCCCTGACTCACCGTAACTGCAAGGAGTTGCTAGCCATCCACTGCTGCGCCATGCAGGGAAGGATCGACGCCCTCGCCTTGCTGCTGAACCACGACGTCAACAGTGAAATTCCCGACGCCCTGGACAAAGAAGACGTGCGTTCACCTCCCAGTCTGCCCCATCTGGCCATTGCCAACGACTTCCTGGACTGTGCCACATGGCTGGTGGAGCAGGGATACGGTTTCAAACTAAATGAACAAGATGTCTTGATGCACAGGGTTCTAACTGAGCAAATTAAAGTGTAAGGGATCTTTAAATTCTTGAAATCTAATGTTGTTCTGGTAATGTTGAGAGTAGTAAGGGTTCACACACAGTCAGCACGTTATATTTTATCAATACATTTTGAAATTCTTGGAAAGAAGTTAGTGCTGGAAAAGAAATTGTTGATTTTCAAAACACAATTTAAGAAAGATCACACTTTTTTCTATTAAGGGTATCAAAATGACCCCTTCTACCATTCCCAGGTCACTAGACTTGTTACTATCAACTGGTGCAGGAGAAATGTTCTCAATGATTTTACTTTGATTGGATTGTATGTTCTCAGAATGTTGAATTCATCTCTTTCTTTTCCATTTCTCTCTGAAATTAGCAAGAAGAGAGTGGACGTTCTGAAGTTTCTGTTGGACAATGGAGCTGACATGAATCAGAGATATGCCGGTGGAAACACGTAAGTGATAACGCACAGCTTCAAACTGAAAGTTCTCAAAATTATGCCTTAAATGTCAAGTGAAAGTTCCTTGAAATTTGCCACGTGAACATTCTTAACTTTCGCTTTAGATACCAAGTGACACTTTTAAAGTTTTACTAACATTGCAAGAGAAAGTAAGTGTTCATAAAATTTTGCTTCTGCCAGTAAGTGAAAGGTCACAAGTTTTGCCTTTATAGCAAGCGAAATTCCGAAACCTTTACTTTATATAGCAAGGAAAAGTGAATGTTCAGAAAATTGTTCATTACATATCAAAAGGAAACTTCATACATTTTGCCTCAGATAATATGGGTTTTTTCTTGTCCATACACCAGTACTTAGACTGAAAATGAGTGTGATTGTTGTGTCAGAGCTCTGGACAAAACAAGCTTACAACTTTATCTGCTGGCATAACAAGTGAAATACGTGGGGAAAACCCAAATGTTGCAATCTCTCTTTTTCAATGCTGCCATCGTTAAAAGTCAGAGTGCTGATCAGTGGCCTCACGTGGCATCTAACATGTGTTTGCCAGATTTTCAACCAAACAAAGTGATTGAGCCATTTTTGTGGAATTTTGTTCCTCATTCCACACACAATCGGTGCAAGCACTTTCTCTCACGTCAGCTATCCAATTTTCCCTCCTGTGACCACTTTCCCCTTACAGGTTTTCTTTTCCTGGAATTCATTTTCTTTTAATAGCTTGCCATTATACCAGGTGAAGGGTTTTTCCATTCACCGCAGTCGATGTTCATCCATCATATGAACAATGGTTGCAAACACTAAGCAAGCCGTTAATGGAAATGCAGTGACCTGGAACAGTATTTGGCAATGCTTTACTTAAATAGCAGTCACTATGCACTGTAGATATTGGGGTATATCTGCGATTCATTTGTTTGTCTCTCTCAACCACCCCCTTTCTTTCCCTTGTTTACCCCATAATTTGTGAGCCGTGCACATTTCTGATGAAATCTGACATCAGTTCTCTCAATTTGAGAGAGACCCATGTCAAAAAAGACCAGTGAGTAAATGACATGAATATATTAAAATAATCTGTCATGACAGAGTACACGTACATACCGGTATACAGTAGCTGTGTTACCAATTCCAGACACCAATTGATCACTCTTTCATATGTACGGCACATTCTGAATATGTTGCAAAATCTTGCCATATTTGTTTGACTATGCCATGTTGCTGCGAATGATTTTAAATGTCAGCATGTTATTTCTAAAGTTTCAAAACAAAAGAACCTGTGTTAGGATCAATAACTTCCTCCTGTTTCCTCATTGCCTCCTAAATTTTCATTTCCTGTTACCCATCTGTCAGTGTGTTCCTAATCCCCTTTTTATTCAAAAATTTGGTCTGGTCTAATTGTTTACCACTGCGGAGACTAGACCATTATTGATACATGGGGATGGATCTGTGCATACGCATGCCTTTGTACCAGCTGTGCCATGAACAGTCCCCCAGACGAAATATATAAATCAATATAAATGAGTCATACATACAAAAGCTGTACTTTTGCATGACATCGCCATTCTTAACCTGATCAAGGCACTTGAAAAAGTACTGTACTACAATAGCAGACTTTCCAATCCTCCACATTTTCCCCTAGTCCATATCGTGGTCTATTTTGGCAGTACAAAAAATGGTAATCCTAGCATTTATGTTTGGGGTTAAAGGTCAGTCTCTTTGACTATCACATCAGGGTGTGCCAACAATCAATGCATTTATTGTTCTCTTCACAAGGTATTCCCAGGTGTTAGAATTAGTGTCAAGCATTGAGATAGGCTGGTCTGTGATGGGGATTCCCCTCTACTTTTCACCAAAGTTCCCCCTCCCCATTGTGAAAGTGTTTTCAGCATGGGACAAGCAACAAAGATAATGGGCCTTGCTGAGACATCTAACTCAAAATAGCAATGATTTTTTCAGTATCTATACTATGGTGTGTCTCTGGATAATCACATTCTTTTCAAGACTGAATTTTCAGTCGTGGGAATTCAAATCATTAATTTTCCGTAAATATGTAAATGAGGAACTAAATAAACATTTGAAGTAGTTAGTCAATTCATGATTCATCGAAGAACCAGTTCTTACAAAGTATTTATTTAGAATTTGTTTTCTGATTCCAAGCTGTGTATTTGTGTTCCTGAACAATGGAATGATGGAAATTCAAAAGGGCATGAAGTGTTGACTATTGGGTGGGGGTGTAGGGGGACTTTCAGAAACTTAAGGCTGCTGTATGGATTCATGGTATTCTGTATAGTGAAAAGCAACCACATAAAAAAATTAGGGTAGTTTCACAATGTGTACACAGAGCGTACATTCATACAGTTACAATTCATCACTCTAGGCTATTTTAACCAGTGAGGTCTATGCCCTATTGTGGCTCATCTTTAAGGAAGTACGCACCTCAAAAAGTGAAAGACTTAAGCTTTTGCTCAAACTTCCCTCAGTGAAACTTTTAACTGATCTCGCATCAGATTGAGAACCAAAATCAGGGGTCACTGTGCAAAGTTTGTTAGTAGAGAAATAATCTACTAACATTTACCAATATTTGAAATTCAAAATGGCTGCCAGCCCTGTGTGAAATCTACGGGGAAAAATAAAATTTTCAATTTTTGAAAAACTAACACAGTGACAATTTGTGTCTCTTCAAGAACTTTAAAATGAGTCCCCAGCAAGTGGCACGAGATCAGAAACACATTTGAGAGTGGGAATATTGGTCCCTGAGCCACATTCTAAGTTTAAACTGCACTTCCATTGATATTGATAAGTTTAGAATTTTTTCACTTTTGATCCATTAACTTTTCTTCACACAGGCCCTTACACTACTCAGCCGGCATGACTGGTCCTACTGACATCTTGGAGATATTGCTGGCTTATGGAGCTGATGTGGATGCACTCAATGACGACCAGTGTACACCGTTGTTCTTTGCCATGCAAGCCAATAATATGTACTCGGCCAGTGTGCTCATTGATAACGGTAAGGCTGTGAAACTGCCAAAAATTACAGTGAGTTTTGGTGTGTTTTGTGTGATGGCAAATAATAGGCAGCTAAATCAATTAATTATTTTTGTTTTAAGAATGATGATTTTTATTGCTGTACAATGTTTTGACTATGTGAGTTTCAATTTGTTAATCTGAATTATGTTTAAACGTTGGCACGACTAACCTCAAAGGATTGTATGTTATAAAAAATTACATAACGTAACTATAACCATGACATTAATCTTGTGAACCCTTTCACCTCAATGGTTTGGCCCAAACCCATTGTTATCAATGGTGAGAGTGGACCTGTTTACTAGGGAATAGGGGTGAGCAAATTAATATCAATTTGTTGTGTGGCTGAAGTCAAGCCCCACTGATCTGCCCTGTAGGCCAAGGACAGCCATACGGTGATTTAACAGGTGATTTAACATTTACCGGAAAATTTCAAGTAGATGCAAGGAATTATTTTTATTGCTGTGTCTGGTCTGTAAAGGAGCTTACGGTACACTTACATGCTTTGTTCACGGTTCTTTTACATCATTTCAAGTGAGCAATCAATAAATCTACCCCAACTGCACAGTAGAAGTAAAAGTGATTTATAGAGTAATAAAACGCACATGAGGAGTGTGATAAGACTTTCGTTGTGTGTCCCTTTTCTATAAAATGACGGTTCAACTATGGAGATTTCATGATTTTTGTAAACCCCCTCAAAAAGTGTACCATAATATTTGAAAAAGTTCCGCAAGCTTCTGCACATAACCAGTATGTCACCTTTAAATTTTGGGTCTACTTCCTTTTTCTGTATTGAAATACCTGGGATATTGATGATCTCTAGGGTAGTGGTATGTATGGCGTGCCTTGTTGTTGTGGACAATTGAATTCATGTCCTGACCTGAACTCCCTTTTGTCAACAATGTACAATGCATACGACACATAGCCACGCACCCCAGTCTTTCAAATACAGAGTGTTGAAACACGCCTTACCCGGTAAAGATTGCGCGTAGAAACGAAGCAGTTAAACACAGAATGAAAATGCTAAGAATGTGAAAAACTTTAGACTAAAATTCTTTTAATTGTACTTGTACAACTTTATGGTCTTTGTCTTGATGCTTGGACTTATTATTTGTCCCACAGTGGAAGTGGATATTTTACACTAGAAATTTTAAAACTTGGCTGCTTCCTTGTACTCTATCAGCTGTACCTTCATAACAGGAGTTTGAAGTGTTTTCATTCTTGTGTCTCAGGGAATTGGTGTTGACATGTTGTGATAAATAATTCACCATTGGTCATAAGTGTATTTCTGGTTCAAACGATATTTGGTGAAAAGAAGACTAAAATTATCTCATTAAAAATGCTGAAAATGCAAAGAAAATAAAATGTTCAATAAGGTATTCTCATAACATGCAAGTAATCGCATGACTACATGATATCAATCTTTTCAACACAACTTTGGTAAAGCCTCTTTTTTCCCAGTTATTTGTAGACCTCTGCACAGCAAAATAAGGTTGAACTAGCTAAGATAAATCAGAAAAGTTCCCTTTGTTGGCAATTTGAATTATATGGAAAATTATCTCTTTTACACCAAACTGCACGATGAAATTTACCCTAAAACTCTTGAAAGCACTGTTCATTTTCATTGACTTCTTACTCTACAATTCTGGGTTCTTCAAATATGAGTTTGCCACCTAAGTGAGTCATAAAAATGTCAGGGGGTCAACCATATTTTCAATATACCGGTAGTGGATTTCTTCTGGTAAAACACACAAGACTAGAAGCTAAAGTAGAATTTCAGGTTGTTCACAAATTTACATGTAATGGCAAAAACACCTGAAAAGATGAAAAGATGAATGAGTTTACCTAGTTTCATGAACTTTTTATACCATAACCAGAGTTCGCGTTTACGCAAAAATCGTGCGTATTTACGCATTGAAATTGACTCTCTACGCATTTTTTTCATTGTTATGCGTTTTCTATACGCAAAGGATAACACCGAACGCACTCCCCACGACTGAGCTTAGGCGACAACCAGACGAAATTTGTTGCAATACATTTCTGTCAATCACTCATTTTGTGTGGAAAGTTTCGGATTCTCTGGGCGTTGTCTGAAAAATCGGCATCGTAGTTCACACGTTATCACGTTAGGCACGTTATCATGTCAGCTGTGCCTATGAATTACGTTGCTAATTTTCAGGCGAGCGATAGTTTCTGAAACTTATGACACAAAGTGAGTGATTGACAGAAATGTTGCGACAAATTATATAAATGCCAACCGTGCGCGATCATCGCGTCTCGCTGTTCCCAAATTTTGATCAAGCACACATGCAGCATGGCGTCGAAGCAGACAAATCTGTTTTCTTTCAACTTTGCTCTACGAGTCCGTGAAAAAAATGATTCCTCGGTAGAGCTCGTCGGAATCCCGATAAATTTCGAACACTGCAGAAGTGTCTGGATAAGCTGCCATAACTCTAACTTTTGGGTTGCCCGATGTATTTTGACGGTCGCATGTATACCCTTCGCTGTTACGTTTCAACATTGTTCAAGTTGTTCGTTAACTGTTTTCATTAGAATAATGTTACATCGTACAATCCGAATATGTAGTGTAGGTTTATTCAACGGCACATTGTATTTTGCAGTCAGTTTTTTCATCAATCGAGTGCGGAAGTGAAATTACGCACTCAAATCCAGCCATTACGCAATTTTAGCAGGCTAATGCGTATGCCGTACGCGAGGAGAAAAAAGTCACCGCGAACACTGATAACAGTGATTACATTTATGTTTAAAGTATTTATTAGATATACTGTGGTAACAGGTCAACTTTTTACCCACAAAGCATTTCAATATCATATAGTTTGCCCGCCTACCACAAGGCAAAAGCTATTTATGGTAGCGTGAATAAAGTTTTGTGTGTGTGTAGGTCCTGTGAGTGCTTCCTTTTCTTTACAAATAATATTTTACCTGTGAAGTAAATAAAATAATTTGTTCTTTTCCCATCCATTTTTATTGCCAACTGTTGCATTTCTCTGCCCACTAGGATCTAATGTAAGACATAAGAACATCCAAGGTCTGACGGCATTTGACTGCATCCTAGATTTTGATGAATGGATCGAGTGTCCATACTTCAGTGATGAAATGAAAGCAAGACTCAAAGGTATGTACTTGTGGTGTTTAAACGATACAACCTTCTTGTCAAATCTTGCAGTATACAAAATATTTCTTTAAGCAAACAACATCTTCCGTCTTTTCTGCATTCCTTCAGTTATAATTATTTCAAGGTACCGGTAGTTGTTAATGTGATT
>LD350746.1:606457-628116 GCA_001465055.1 Ptychodera flava
TATGGTTTAAGGTAGAACGCGCCTCGGGGACAGAAATTCGGGCTTTCAAATTTTATCAATTCTCTTCTAATCTACCACTTGTGGGGGTTCATTTTAAAGGTCTTGATGAAAGAAAAGTTTTCACCGTCCTAGGTTTTTCTAAAATCGAAGATTTTATTTTTCCCCATAGAGTTAGCATAGAGATAGCGGCCATTTTAAATTTCAAATATCGGGAAATCTTAGGTAATTTGTCTCTCTTTTATCAAATTTTGCACGGTGACCCCTGATTTTTATTCTGGCTTTGGTAAGAGATGGCTGAAAGTTTCATTGAGGAAAGTTTGAGGACAAGTTTAAGTCTTTCACCTTCGAAGCGCATACTACCTTAATTGTTTTATGTGAGTCAGGTAATAATGGCATTGAAAGACTTGAACTTTCAACTTTACCGATATTTGAAATTCAAAATGGTCGCCATTTCTGTGTTTACTCTATTATGAAACAATAAGTGGTAGACCAGAATTATATTGAGAAAAATTTGAGGGTCCAATATTGATTTATTGATTGATTGTTTATTTATACACCCAACAGGTGACACCAAATGACTGAATGCAGTCAATAAAAATGTATAGAACAAAGTGAAATACAGGACAGGACATAAAAAGAAACATGCCGCATATCAAAAAACAGACCGACAAATATGAAATACATTTAACACTCAGCTTATCAGCTTTAAGCCTTTTCCTGATATCGGGACATTCGGCCAAACAATTGACACACTTGCGAAGAAAGAAAACATCTAAAATATTACGATGTATATTATAGAGTGGCAAAAGCTTGAAATAACGACATTAATGAAAAGGTATCAGCATTATACTCCAGTCCCTCCTTAAAATAAAGAAGTTTTTTGAATTTTTGTTTTATCGATAGAAGATTCTCCTACAAGGGAAATTTTGTTAGCAGTACATCTTTCCCCGAGGCGAATCCTGCTTACATGTATTTCCCACAGAACCTCAAAACAAGTGATCCGCAGTGATATGTCTAGATGAGGTGATTAATGTGCAGATATCGGACACGTGTGGCGAAATCTGAGAAACCTGACTACGCACTTTTTGCGAACACGTGAGCCTTGGTGTGGGATGGGAGTTTTGTCACGTGATTGAATGCCCGACCCTTGCAAAAAGCACCATTGTAGTGTTGCCTTGTACTCCATATATCATGCTATGTGCTCTACTGGAGTGTTCTTCTTGATACAGAGTAAACATGAAAATTTGATCAAATATAGAGAGCAAACTCAAATTCCGATTTTATTCCCCAAAAAACGAAAAAAGGTGAAATTTTCGGTACATGAAAGATTTTACAACTAATCCACAGATATATAGGCAGCACACCATGCATGTACCAGCGGAGTAAAACTTTTTAAGTCTGTACAAGTCTTTTAAACATCTGTCTCTGACACTTATTCTTCCAAAAGGTAGTCGCACCTCGCCGTTGCTGCGAAAACGAGCCCTGCCACTCCTTGACGTGTTTTGGGAGTGACCACTCCAATGACCAACCTACCCGAGTGGTAGAGGCTACGGATTCGCAGCAAACCTCGCCGCTGCTCGGGCTCTCGCTGGGTATTTCTGAACCGGCTTGCCAATAACAACACTAGCCGAGCTGAACGTACCTGACAAAAACTGATACTTACTGCGTCTTGAATTTTAGTAATTACACACGTGCAGAACCGCAGCGTTGTTTTGATATTGTCTAGATTATGAAAGCAATGCAATTCTTTGCATATTAATTAAGCTCTATATGACCGCTGTAAAATCGCGGTAAATTGCCTTGTGCATCATTATTTTCACCGTTTTTGGGAGCAAGCGTTCAACTCATTTTGGAGGGTTGCCAGGCTGTTGTGTTTGGGCGTACTACGCCCTACTTCAGTCAGACAAAACGCCTTAATTCGACCTAGCCTGTTTTCAAAGGGCCAATTTCTCGAGAGTACAGTAAAATTCATGAAATATACTGAAAATTTATGACGCTGTTTTGACAAATTCGGGTGCAGGTGTTATCTGAATGTTATTAAGTGCTCATTCGGCTTTTCTCTAACAGCAATATTTAACAAACAAGAAACACCCGGAACAAGGAAAAAGTATTTGATTGATTATTCTCCCGTTAACATAGCTTGTCTCTCCAGGAGAAACTTAACCCTCGTTTTTTCATGACAGACGAATAAACAGCAATGTACATAAATCCTTGGCAAATCCCATTTGGTCAATTTACAACAAGCGTGATCGTACGAACAGAAATGAACAATAACATTTAGATTTAATGCCAAAATAGAACAGTGCTGCATTGTTTAGAAATACTGTCAATTATAATTATATGAGCTTTAAGGACCAGATGATGTAACTTTTCATGATTCTTGTTTTTTCACTATTGTTTTGGTGTCAACCTCAGTTTTTTGTTCTACTCTCAAATGATATACGCAAATTACAGCTGGTCACTGAACTCAGCTTGTACATGTATAGACTGCATGGTTACCGTTGCCAAGTCAATTCTGATCAGGACTAAAATTCACACGTAAACAATTTCAGGGCATTCCAAACAAACAGACACTGGGCTGGCAAGTTAAGGAGTAGGTGTTTGAACATGATTCTGGGGGCAGTAGGGCTGCATTCACAAATACTGGTGGGTGGAGGAATTGCCATTGAACTTTAAAATACTTTTAAAATACTTGTTAAATGTCACGGCCATACAGTTTCTTTAAATGATTTTAATTTTTTAACATTGTTTCCTGCTTTACTTCTGCTACTTCTTCCAAGATCAGTATATTTTTCACATGTTCATATGCGAACTGGGAATTAATAGTCTAAAAATATGAGCTTCCTTTCTGAGGAGCAGCACTCGATAAAAATGCTGTATGTGCATGAGTTGTGTATGACATCGAGGCGGGCCGGCCAGGGCGTCCAATATACAAGGAGTATATACTCCAAGTATTGGACGCCCTTGCCGGCCGACCGGCCTTGATGTCACTGATGTAAGAGCTAAGGGACAGGTCAAACTACAAACTCCCTTGGATCACTTGTTGTGTATATTGGGCAAACTGATCTTTATTTGATAGAAATTTGCTGTCAAATATCAAGCATTGCTGTCACTTATATATACTGAGATTAGGAAAAAGTAGCTGTTCCGTCACTGTTAATGGTAATATTATTTGCTATCATTTTGATGGTACATACAGGGGTAGCACGGTATTAAATGTTGATAATTTTAGCGGTATTTTGTTTCATATACCAACTGGGTTCTTGTTCTCCTCGCTTTAGATTTGCACTATCGAATATTCAGATTGCCAACACAGCCTGTGTTTGTGTACTGTGCATTTGTATCGTACACAAATGACTTTCAGTCTGGACTCTAATTCGATCACCAACAATAGTGTGTACATATAAAGGCTTTTTTTGGCATGTTGAATATTGTGTTTCAGCATGCTGTAGGGAGCGAGAATGAGACTCTAGTTGAAACACGGTATGGGCAATATTGAAAAAAAAGACTATCAATAGCTGCAGCTTCTGTTGAAGGTCTATTTGTTGTTTTCTTTATAAAAAATCAATGACATTCATACTATTTTAGATTTTTTTAAAACAGATGCTAGTAGAAGTGATCATGGAATTTGTTTAATTTTCATTAACATTAGAGCCATTGGATGCCACTGCAATGCTATTCATGATTGTTTATTGCTTTGCCTATCAAACTGTG
Source organism: Ptychodera flava (assembly GCA_001465055.1). Lineage (NCBI taxonomy): Eukaryota > Metazoa > Hemichordata > Enteropneusta > Ptychoderidae > Ptychodera > Ptychodera flava. The sequence continues at coordinate 610,172 of LD350746.1, forward strand.
AAGTCTGAAAGTTTAAAATATAGGGAATCAAAATATTTTCAGACCCCCTTTACCCCTTGCAAACTTTTTAAATACCCCTCTCTACTCCCATAACTTCAAGCCCGCCTCGAAATCCTCCAGGCCTATGTCTACCCATTATTTTTGAATGCAGCCTAAAATGACTGACAACAGACATACAAAACAAAAGTAGTGGACAACGTGTCTAAAGGTAATATCTACTTTCCCTCTGATATAGGGGAGGGTAGTTGCAGCGATGTAACACTTGAAATCTCCTCTACTATTAAGGATTTTACCGATTGGGATATCAGAATCAGAATCCAAATCAGATATCAGAATTTCACTGAAGACTAACTCAACTACGTGCACGGTTTTGATGGATGTTGAGGGGGCATTTACGTGCACGCCCTCCTTAATGGAGGCGGGTGTTTTTGGGTGGGGGATAGGTATTCTGTTATAAGGAAACGACCGTTTTGGCTGTCGGGTCACTGTCCTTTTCGCATCGCTTGTACAGAAGCAGCCAAGTAGAAATGATATATGTAGAAAGTAAATAGGGCAACGATGCAAATAACATACGACATTCTGACTCATGTGCTTGTCTTGACTGGCTTGACTACAATACAACCTGTTTGTGTGTAGAACAGCCGATGCGTGGGTGGCAGACATAAAGAGTCAGCATGGAAGAAATATTGATTCTTTACTATTCCAGGGAAATGACGATATGGTCTATACACATACATGAAGTGTTGGTCAAATATACAGGCAGAAGAAGAAATACATTCATGTGTTGCGTTCTTGCTATAATAAAGGACTGCAATAATTTGAACTTGTCCTCTTCTTTGAGTCACACTTTTCTGAGCAAACCGTAACGGGGTATGAAATTATCTTTCGACAATGCGTAAAGAGGTCAAAATAGTGACCCCTTTTAAAAGAGTTACGGCGAGTACTCTGCATTATTACGTCAACGGTTCATCTTCGCCGCAGCTGCACCTCTCATGTTTTCTACTGGTGTCGATGTAAAAGAGAAAAATCGTGCAAAGAATTTTAAGCACGCAATTATCGTTGTCAGAGAAAAGTCTAGAATTCTCTGTGTATGCGTAAAAAACATTAGGAGTACTACTAGACTGTGGACGCAGCTGACCGGTGATTTCAACTTTCCTAGATGCAAATATTGCTCCTCTGTCCAATTTCTAAGATCTCGTGTTAGTCTATTTCCAGGTTTACGAACGCACAATGCGTATACAGACCACGTGGAGAGTATCTTAATCCCTTGTCGGTTCAACGAAATTATACTTAACGAAAACTCAATATGTTTTCCTTCTCATATTCTTATATTCAAGTTGGTGGGTCGGCAAGAGGGAGGGAGGGATGGAGGTACGATTGGTAGGTAGGTAGGTAGGTAGGTAGGTAGGTAGGTAGGTAGGTAGGTAGATAGGTAGGTAGGTAGGTCGGTCGGTTCAAAGAAACCATATGGTTTGTGCAAATCAGTCTTGCACTAAGCCTGTACAACTATCAAGCTTTAAGCCTATGTGTACATCAAATTTTTGATGTTTCATTCAAAGATCACATTATTACAACCGATACGTGTACATTTGTTTGGTTTTTTTTTTTGTATTCGATTACTGCTGGAGAGTTAACCTCTTGTGTTATGTTATTGCTGCAGAATACTTGGGCAGCATTGAATTAAATTTAATGTTTGCAAAGATGAAAATACCGGTATCTCTTACTTCTTTTCACAAAGCAAGTAGCGTTTGAGCAATAACAAGACAAGAAAGCCAGGAAGGGGACCCCTTCCTAATGGATGAGCTTTTGAAAATCTCATACTAAAATACATGTAGCGCCCTTTGGTGATACATAAAACACCTGAGCACATCTGACCACCTCTATCCTGGTTACATCTTTAAAGTTGCACATCAAACATCCATTATATATATTTGAAATTTTCATATTTGAAAGACACTGAATCTATATCATTCAAGCTCTCTCAGCACCTTCCAGAAGTGAGATGCACCTAAGACAGGGCGAGCTTATCTCTCCAAGAAAATACAGGGATAGTTTGCAGCTATAGCTGCTGTGTTTGGAGTCATTGCATCAATACGTATACGTGTATTTTCGGTGATGACCAGTCAGCTGTAAATAGTGAATACATGGAGAGGTCAAAAGGGGGGCCTTCAGCATGGAGACATTCACTGCCCTTATTTGCATAATCCGCTGAAGTAAACCCTGTTCAAATTATCACCTGTTTATTGGCAATGCTCCTATTTCATCACAACGCAAGACCCATGGGATCTAGTGTTTCATTTTGGAAGACATCCATTAGAAAAATTAGATGACTCATTCTGACTCTGTGGTGCTGAAGAGGGTGTACTCTCTTCAGATGTATATACAGACGTGCATGTCAAGGATCAGCAGGCCCCAAGCATTAATTCATTATGTAATGCAGGGTTTCTCAGGAAACAAGAAACAAACACTGGAAAGAGAAAGTCCATTTTTTGTATGAACTGACAACTCTAAGCATCCTCTATAATCAATAATCAAATTTGTTGACGACAACATTCTGCATTATGTCTTTTAAAGTGATTTTTTGTGGAGAGCAACTACAGGAAACAATAAGTCTGACATTTGATAACATAGCTGATTAAATCCTGTCTCTTATAAACATCAGATAAATCAACATGAATTTACTCTTTCTCTCTGGAATTTTGCTTCATCCAATTGGCCAACATGATTCATGGTTCCCATTCAGTAAATTTCATAGTCTAAGACATCTATGTATGTGGGCCTGACTTTCCTTCGTACCTGTTATAAATTACTAAAAAGAAAGTGAAAATATGTCGCTGTCATTTAAAAAACTATTGTCACGGCGATATCACAACAAAGTGGTGGGGGAATAAGAAGGAATACGTATTGAAGTGACGTTAGAGCACACTTTCGTGAAGCGGCAATGATGAAAATACTCTCTCTCTCATATGTATTTTCGTGTTATAGAACACTTAGGCAGGTTTGAATTTAATTATATGTTTTTAAACATGAAATGTCTTCCTTCTGGTTACTAAGCAAGTAGCGTTCAAGCAATGACCAGACTAGAAAGCCACGAAGGGGACCAATCCTAATGGCGTAGCTTTTGACAATACAATAGTGAAATACTAGCAGTGTCATTTGGTGATACATAAAACTACTGAGCACATCTGGCCTCTACTGTCGTAGTCACATTTTGAAAGCTAATATAAGAACCAAAAATACATTACATTATACTTTTTGAAATTTTCATATTTAAAACACGATTAATCGTTCCTCGTTTAAGCCCTCTCAGCCCCCCTCAGCAGTGAGATTTACCCACGGCAGGGCGAGAATCATCACTGGCAAGAGAATACAGGTGCATGTTGCAGCCAGCTGCGGCGTTTGTAGTCATACAACCATTAGGTATACGTGTATGTGTGTTAATGACCAGTTAGCTAAAAATAGTGAATACAAGGGGTTGGTCAGGAGGGGGGGCTTCAACAGACTGACATTCAATGCCCTTATAGAATAATTTTGCGTAATGCGGTAGGGTAAAACTCGTTCAAATTACCATCTGTTTATTTGCAATGCTCCTATTTCATCACAACGCCAGACTAATGGGATCTAGTGTTTAATTTTGAAAGACGCCAAAAATTAGATGACTCATTCTTACTCTTTGGTGCTGACGAGAATGTGTAATCTCTTCAGATGTATGCGGGCATGCATGTCAAGGATCAACAGGCCCTAGGCATTCATTATGTTATGCAGGGTTTCTAAGGAAACAAGAAACAAACGTTGGAAATCGAAAGTCCAGAATTATTTGTGTGCCCTGACAAATGTAAACTTACTCATCATCGACTTTTTTCACAACACCCATTTCGCAAAATTTTTTTGATGCGATTTTGTAAATAGTAAGTTGGAGAAAAAGTCAGATATTTAATGACATAAATGAAGAACTTTTGTCTCTTCTAACGCCACATAAACCTATAGCCTTCCGTATATTTATTACTTCTCGTTGAAAGTTTACTTCATTCTATTAGCCAACATGATTCAAAAATACCTGATCAGTAACATTAGTTGGCCTTTCTTCCCTTCGAACCTAGTATAAATTACTAAAAAGAAAGTGACAATATGTCAATCTCATACCCAGGTGGTGGGATACATGAAGGAAAACTTATTGAGTTTACTATACAGCATAATTCGTGAAACAGTACGGGTGAAAATACTCTCCTCGCGGTTTGTACATAGAATGTGTCCGTAACCATGGCAACAGCGATAAGAGATCTTATAAATTTGACAGAGTAGCAACACTCATGACACTTGCTTTTCGGAATTTGTTGAAATCTTCACTAAAGGGCGTCAACAGACAACGCCTAATATTGTTATCATTACACAGAGAATTCCATACTTTTCTTTTCCAAACGTTTGTTAACTTTGAATTCCTCGCACGATCTTTCTCTTTTACTCTGTTTCAGTTTAGAAAACATTAGAAATGCAGTGAAGATACATGGCTGATGTAATGCCATGGGTACAATGTACGGTAGTCACCCTAATAAGTGCTTTATTTTGAAACGGTCAGCACTCTGACCTATACCCGTCGCGACTTGTCTAAAAGTGCCCTGGTTGGTTTCTACGAAGACTAGAAGTTCATATTACATACTTCAGAATACAGCATATATACGTGTTTCTCAACCACCTGTTGCATCATTACAGAAACTCGGGCATCGTAGCGAGTCAACAATTTTGCCATGTTGATTTCAGATATGTGCCACCCACGCATAAGCTGTTCTCCACAAAAACACAGATTATTGTCCAGCCGATACATAATAACACCCGCATATGTCAGAATGTCGTTTATCACTTGCGTCAATACCTCATTAACTTTCCATACATACCATGTCTGTCCGGCGGCCTCTGCGCAACCGATGCATAAAGTACAGTGGCCTGACATTACGGTCGTTTCCCTGTAGCAGAACACCTATGCCCTCTTCTCTTTTGTCAAAAACATGCACGGAGCTTAATTAATATTAAGGAATTCGCAAGTCTGTACTTTTTATGGGAGCCGTCATTATTTACGGCCTGGGGGTTGGAGGAATGTGAGGGGGTCACTCAAAAAACTGAAAATTTCAAGGGGGGGTTGCTCAAAATGTAGAGAGGAAGAAAGGGGTTACTAAATGTTTTGTGCAAAATAAATTGAAACACCTCTCAGATTGCATCTTTACACACATCAATTTCTCAAAATTTTCGATGCAAGAGGGGAGACACCCCCGTCTCCTGCACGCCCCTTTAAGTGTTCAAACAGTTTTACTAGTAAAAGACAAATTTGAAACCTCTCTCAGAGTGCACCAGACTGCACCATTACACACACCAATTATTCAAAATTGCCCATGCAAGATGGGGGCAGCCTCCTTTGCAACTTTTTCTTTCAGCCTCTTGCATGTCCCCCCCCCCAACCCTGTATCTTTCAAAATTCTGCACAGTCGGATATCCTTGTGAAAACCCTGTCACGATACTCATCCAAATTAAACAATACCATATAGTTGAATACTGGTTATAGCGTGAGCTTTTACATCTGTATTTTGTTGTCTCTTCGAATTTCATTTTGTTTGTTTAACCTTTTTCAACTGTCATGAGATAACTGACGATAACCTAGCAGGGTACACCAAGATTTGAAAGGTATTTTCTATTGCTGTCCATGTATTTTGTAAATTTTACAAATATTGGTATTTAACTTTTCGGAGGGGCAGTCAATATTGCCAGAGTTTCGAAGTTTCCGATGGAATTCCTCCGACCCAATCCCAAGACCGTAAATAATGATGGCTCTCTAAGATTCTGATATCCTCATCGGTAAATTCTGCAATAGTAAAGCAGAGTTCAAGTGCTATATAGCTAAAACTATACGCAAATCCGATTTGACCTCGAAACTACGGCCGGATCCATATTATGACCAGTGACAGTATCTCTCAATAATGCTCTTACATTTGACAACAAATCTTCATCACTGGTGTTTTGTTTCTGTAATTGAAATCACGCCTATGTATAAGACCTAGCTGATCGTTATAGGATTAATTCTGTCCGTTTCTTTGTCTTATAAAGAGGGGCTAGGTTCTGCCTTTGGAAAGAGGAAAAACGAAAGCTGATTAAAGATTGTCCAAAAAATAAAAATTGTAATTTCCTCGTTCTAAGCGTCGCTGTGCATGCAAAGCCTCCTGAATATGAAATTAAGAGAACGCCTGTATTCAATTGCAATGCTTTTTCTACCTGTCTAAATGCTGATAGATCTAGACGTCATTTGACCACTTTAATGTTCCCGGTTATTTATTACTCCATGTTAATCGTAGAAGTTTGCCAGCAACACGATGGACTGTTTTGCGCACAAACACATTGTATAGATCAGTCAATGAATGACACTTTCTGTGATTCTGATATCGCAACATCCCCACCCCGACATCAAACTTAAAAGTAGCCCCAATATTATGACCAGTGACATGTACAGGTATCTGTGAACAATTAGGTCTCATTGAATTTTACATTAAATGTTCATCATTGGTCTTCCTTTGCTGTGAGTACAACCATTCCATTGAACAGTACATGGTGGAAATCGACACAATGGAGTCGTAAAATGAATGTGTTTCTCCGTCCATGTCTTTGTTACGTGGAATATCGTCTCCGTCCATGTCTTTGTTACGTGAAAAATCGAGTTCCTCCTTCGCCGATGGCGGGACAAAGGTAAAGTAATAAAGAGATCGTCAATAAATAAACCCTTTCCCGTTTCCGGGTGTATTGTGGTTGGCTTAATATTGATTTGAGAGCAAAATCTGTTGAACACTTAATACCATTCCACCCACGCCCTTTCTCAGCTCGTCACAACAGGGCCCTAAACTTCGATTCGTGCATTTGACTTGGTACTGTACACTTGAGAAATCAATGCTGGGGTAATAAGTATTAAACCACACCCCCCTACGTCACAGTATTGTTCTCTGCAGTGTTTATTTCCACGAACTCCTCAATTTTGGGTGTTTCCGCCAGAACCACCAGGCGATTCTGTTAGAACCCACCAAGCGGTTCTGACTTCCATCTGCTTAGTCCCTATTCTACAACCTGCCTACGACTTCTTTTCTTCAACATAGCCAAAGCTACAAAACCCAAAATAACACCTACAAGGACTAAACAAGGTATGCCTATACCAGAATTTGGCCCTACACGCTGACCTCTAACCCACGAATCGATTTCTGGCAGTATGGTTTTGGAAACCAAATATGAATGCAAATACATGACCTTACTCGCTGTACCCATTAGACACCTTCGCAATATGCAAATCATTATTGATCACTCTTGCTTTTTATTTATTGATATTTATTGACTTCAAACAATTGAAACAAAGAGTGGTCGGTTCTGCACAACGTTATGGCAAGAGCCATTGATTTAGGTACGTTGCGACTGGGATGGGCTCACACATCGAGTGAGCTACTAGTATATATGATAGTTATGACCGTGTGGTTTAAGTCAGATAACCATTGCCCCGTCGGAGTTCTGGTTTAGAATCACCGACGCCGTAGGCCGAAGCGATTCTAAACAAGAAACTTCTCGGCGTCGGTGCTTTTCTATTACATAATCGGACCAAAACACGTTTTGTGTAGAATACTTTCGTTATTGGTATTACAGCGCCAGTACACTTTGAAAGACATTTGCCTGCCGGGCCCTATGTATGCACTCTTTGAAATATCCATGTGATGATATTGGATTTATTTGTGGACGATAATTTGTTTGAACCAGAGGAAAAGGGGTTATTTTGGTATCCAGGGTTACCTCTGTGTCGCAAGGTTCCAATACAACTGAACACGCAGTATGTACGCAATGTGATAGTAACGTTGACGCTTGGAAAGTGCTCATTACAAAATGTTTAGAAGTGTCGTTACACATTTCCTCTGTCATGATACGGCTTGAAAAAACGGAAGGTATTTTGGTGTCTTTCTGACACAGCCTTTGTCGCCAGTGTTTTTTCATGACGAAACACCACGATACATGTAAGCTCGCCGTTAGAGGTGTTTCTTAATGTGACGCCAGAATCCATTCGACTGACCAAGTAAGCAGTTGAAAAACTGACAAACAAATAAATAAATAAAATGACCGAATAAATTTGTAGTTTCATAGACATTGATTGATGTATAGATGGGAAGTTAAGTTGGTATAGAGATAGAAGGATGGATGGATTGATGGATGGATGGATGGATTAAAAGATGGAGGGGTGGATGAATGAATAATCAAATGACGAAATAGAAATACAGTAAAATTGGTAAATAAAGTGATTGCACGAATTGATCAGTGTAATATGAAACAGAAATCTGGCTTTTTGCATGACGTATATTCCCATTTGTTCAAATAGCAGGGCAAAATATAAAAGCCCTACATAATGAATGTTTTCAAATAAAATTGAGTTTGTTTTCCATTTCAAAAGACAAAGAAAGTTTGTTTCCATAATTCTAAGCTGTGTCTTTCATGAAGGCATGGAACATGCAGGTTCGTCATTCTACTTCGAAGTGCTTTTAGAAATACAGATTTTTTATATCTTATTTAATTTTCACCGGGCGCCGTAAACTTGTATCCACATTAAGACGATAAACACATAACGAAACACTCGTCACTTCAACTTTTGATCATTTGACTATTTATATATTTCAAAATATTTTAAAATATAAAATATATAGAGAAGAAGAAATAGTATAAATTCAACAAACACAATTATGTCTGGTTTGTATTTATATAATGAAATGGAATAAGTGAAATTATTAAAAAATGGAAAATATTGTGAAAAATACAAAAACGTACAAATGTTGCACATAACCGATCTGAATTAAAACACATTCGGCATTATCTACAATATATCCATTTGCAGGTAAATTTAGCACATAAGCTTAGTGTGCAACTCAATAGCTCTAATTAGCTCTAATGAGCTCTAATCATTACAAGCTTACATGTGAGATTAACTTGTTTTAAAATATGCGCTGCACAATCAACACACAGGGACCTTTCCAAATATGATTTGAAATTGTAGGCACTTTATTGAACAGCAATGCATATACTGGTATGTTTCCATGTAACTCTAGTAAAGTGTATAAGTGGTAGTGCTATTCAGTAAGCTGAAACATTGAAGAACTGTACATTTTGAAAGCTGTCAGCAAAAAGAATTTGAAGTCAAAATATATAAATCTAAAAACAATCAAACACATATTTACATGAAATTCAAAACAGTTTCAACAGGGTACAAAACTTCAACAATTTCATAAATTAAATTAATTTACTGGTAAATGATTATTATTTGTAGGGTTTGTCGCTGTTCAGTAAACTTTTAATATGGGATGGACGTTTGAATATGAAAATTATATCTGCTGCTTGATCACCTTGTTATTCACCAAAAATGATGATATGATGAGCTATACTATTTTATTCTTCCTTCGACCACTTTGGTGTGAGCTTCCTCTTCCTGTATCAGTATTTTTAGATATGGACGAAAGGCAGGTCCGTACGCCGCCTTTACTAGTTTTGCTGTTGCAATATCGTTGGCCATATGTCTAGGTAACTATTTGAATACGCTTAGGATTGTTCCTGAACATATAAAAGAAGAAAAAAACACATGACATACGTGTCAAGAAGTTTTGCAAGCGATGACAAATACCCTGTCTTGGTATATTTTGTCTGAGTATCGGACATGGATTTAACAAAAGAACAAGAAGTGTCAAAAAGATGACTTGTCATGGCCTTGTTGATGTAAAAGACACTCTGATGAGAATACATTACAGATTTTGGACGGACAAACAGCCAGACAGATAGATAGACAGGCTGACAGATTGATACATACATCGATGGACGGATAGAACGAATAGCGGACAAATGATTTGACCAAAAGATTATTGCCATACAAAATCAAAAACAAAATGACGGACAGATAGACGGTTTCGAAGACCGTTACCAATTGAGACTGAACAATACTTTTTTGAATCGTTGATAATCAGGCTTTGTGACGTCACCCTACCTAACAGATGACGTCAAGTTTAAGGTCCTTACAAAAGTATTTTCATGGACTGATTTGTCATCTCCGATGACGTCACCTTCAACGATCAGTACACCTTGTTTCGACATCATGAACGACAAGTGTCTCGTAATTCAAGAATGAGTGTGATGATGTTCCTTGTTCGTCAGGTGCAATCTTCGACGGCTTGACAACGATGATGGAGTGTGTCGGCTGTTCCGGAGCAACCCGAACACAGCTGCAAGGCCCAAAGAGAGTCAGGACGACAGGGAGAATTACCAGACCATGAATGGCACCGATGGAGATAACAAGGAACATAGTTTTGAAGAATGTTCGAAAGATATATGACTCAGAAGTGGAGAGAGCGATGATACCAAGGATTGTAGACAAAGCGCCTTGTAGGATAGGCCAACCTAATGTGTAGAGAGCGTCTATCGCTCGTTTGTTGCGGTCTGGGTTTGGGGAGATGACAAAGGCATATGTGATATGTGCTGAGAAATCGACACTAAAACCGATGCAAATGATGATATTAATCATGGATATGAAATCTAATCTAACATCCCATAACGTCATAAAACCAACAACACCTGTCGAAATCGTAGCAATTGCAAAAGTCACGTATATTGAACAGACTGGGTGAGGAATTAAGATCAGAGAAACGACAAACATGGCGGTTGCCGCTATTCCGATATTCTGTAGTGTGTTCGGTAACACAGCGAGGTACTGCTCGTAGAATATGAACGCTGGATGATAGGCGAACATCTTGATGTCAGATTTGTCGACTATGCGACGAGCGTCCACCATCATTTCTCGTTCACGATTTGCTGTATTTGTATCCTTTGAAAAGATGTAGAATCGCGATGACAAGATACTGGTGTTGTCTTCGTTGAAGTTGATGTCAATTTTGTATGGCATTGATCGAACTGACAAAAACGAATCACGTAGAACTTGAACAAAGTCGTCGGAGTTGTTGTATGACGGGACATTTGTAAGTGTAAGGAAGTCTAAAAAGTCACGTAGCCAGGATTGAGTGACGTTGTTGTTGTAATGGAAATATGAGCTTTCTTCTAGTTCTCTTGTTACGTTCTCAATCGCTTCTTGTACCCTTGTATTGGAGTAATCAACTTCTTCTTCGATCACTATGGCAACGACTGGCCCATAGACCTTAAAGTGCTTATCATCCAAGTTGTAGAATGTGACTGCGTACGAGTCATCGTTTGCCAGATTTTTCCGTCGAATTCCTTCCTGCAACTGCGTGCAACCCCAGATAGCAACGCCGAGGTAAGCCGCAAACACCACGAGTGTGATTACTTTCATGGGAATTGAAGTAAGGACGGGGCCGTACTGGTTCTTGAAAAACTTCATCATAGCGTGATCACTGTCTTCTCTCGGCGGCGTCGTCTCCGATGAACCCCCGGCGCAGAAAATCTTGTACCGAGTTGAAGGAGCCTCTCTCTTCGGTAGCACTTTCATGCAAGTCATACAGTGGCGATTGGCCGCTTCCCGCTTCCCGAAGAGTGTCATACACGCACCGAAGAAAGTGATCTGGTACGCGTAGTCGAACAGCACGGCTATGCCTGTGTAGATACAGAATATTCTCACTGACGGAAAATACGTGATGGCGCCGATGAAGAATGCCAGGAGGTCGGTAATACTGGTAATGGTGATCGACATGGCAGCCTCTTATTTTTATTTTTATTTTATTTTATTAATCTCGAACCAACAGGTTGCCCCAATAACAGGTTCGTTTGAAAATAAAAATATAATACAAAAACGAAAAATATATAACAGTTACAACGTAAACAAACAGACAGGAGAATTCACATAAGAAATAACCAAAAAACAGCAACACAGCGAAAGACACACAGAAAAACATCCAGATAAAAGTAATCATTCAGAAAAAAGGATCTTACATAATCCATGACGAAAATTACTTAAGTTATTAAAAATATCTAAATTTTGCTTGTTACAGATAGAATTAAAATATGTCTGAGATCGTGATAAAAATGAGTGTTTCAAGATATTCGTACGTGCTGACACTGGTCTAAAAAGAACAGCACGACGCAATGTAAAAGCAGGAACGTTAAAATGAATCTGTGCAAGGACATCTGGTACACTATAAACTTTGTACGCATGCCCCATACGTTCCTCAACGCTGAGCTTCGGCGACGTCTTACGCCATGCAGCAATCATTATGAACATGTCATCAACGCCAATACCTATGATGCAAAAATCGATGGAAAGTATTATCAGCGACACGTTATTGTGACTAGTAATCGTCACCTTTTAGTGTCAATCGTTAAATTAAATCATTTACCAGTTTCAATCATAACCGTTTGATACTAAGTGCAATACTGCCAAGATCTCAGATTTTGAAAATACTTGCAGATTAATGCCGGGCGTCTTTCTTAATCTCGCTGCAGAGAATATATGAACAGTCCTTAAAGCATAAAATGTTCGATATTCATTTAGTAAATGGTAAATGTGTGGGTTTTTTGACGGAAAATGCTTTTTTATGCTTAGAGACTAAGTTTACTTAACTGAATCACAACCATAGGATGTATGATTGCTATACCCAAAGAAGGTTTCCCTATTGCAACCAGTTTTTTTCCACATTTTCATTGCTTTGATTATTTGATTAAGTGGTTTGAACTAAATACATGGAATTGGGTTGACAGGGCCGGGGTAATTTATGTTATCCCGCTCTGACATATTTCGTGTTATCTGGATCCCGCCATCGAGATATTTATTTGGTTCTACAATGGATCAATAACTGAGCAACGAAGCCCGATGTATTACGGAATTTATCTGAGATCACAGTTTAAATAATGATGCCAATGGTTAGGAGAAATGACATTGATAACATGTGTACTTTTTCATTTTGAACATGCGTCCGCTTGATTCTATGTCAGGCTGCAGGTGAATGACCTTTGGAGCTACCGGGAGAGCCGTTACATATAATTCTACCTGCAGTGCAATTGGATTAGTGACGGCCACCAAGGAGATCTGATTATGAGTTGTAAACATCAAATCGACAAGGTTTGTTGAAGTCTTAGGTCGAAAATGTTTGACAAATGTGTCTTGCACAATGTACGCATACATAAGCAAAAAGGCACTACGATATTGCCATGGAGAGACACCTGTTGGATTCAGGGCAAGCAGATTATTTTGTTGTATAGTTCTAATTTTATACTTTCGAGTAAAATCATTTCGGAGATGTTCAAGTTTAATTACTGCAGTTTCGAAGCAAGTTAATGAGGTATTCCATGGACTGGAACTTTAAAAATGTGATTCCCCGTTTGATAGTTTTCTGACCGATCATAACAAGCAGCATGAGATATTATGATTAACTTTATTCTGAGACTCATTAGACTGAGAGCATTGATTCTAAAATTGTTAGAACTCCCACTAGTAACATGGCTTCTAGCACTGCATTATATACATTGTTATTGTTGGTGCACGAAAATGGACGCATTGTACCAAACTTACCGAGAATTAAGAAAGGCATTGAAGCGACGACGTTGATAAACGGTAAACCGATGTAGCTGCCGACACCAAGGGCTGAGATGACCGCCAAACCAGCAGACAGAACGCCGAGCTGAGCCAGCCACGGTTTACTGAGTACCCAGTCGGCCATGATGCAACACAGAATCGAAAATGTTATGATGACGGTGAATGTTATCGAGAATAAGGGTATGACATTAAGACTGCTGTCTGCAAGTTCTAGTTCTTGAGTCTGCGACGTGAAGTAGGCGATAGTGATCTCTTCGGTGTCGTAGGTGGACATTTTGTCCAAGAATTTTAGTTCCCATGCCTTGCTTCGCCGCTCATCATCTGCCGAATTGTCTCTTAATGAATACATCAAATTCATGACCGTGGCTGTTTTCACAGTTTCTTGGTCGCTTTCAAATTCGATGCCACCCAGAGCATTTCCGATGAAGACAAGTCCACCTTGAGGTAACCTGTGGACAGGGTATTGGAGAGACATGCTCTCAACATTGCTTGCGCTGTAATCATAGAGTTGAAGTAAAGCATTTTGATTGCAAGTCCCGTCCCATTTCCCGCACAAGTCATCAAACTGGCAAATTTTGCCGTCGTCGGTTGCGTTAATCTCCAAAACGTAGTCATGAATTTTCAAGATCTCAGAGAAAACATTTTCCCTGAGAACGTTGTCATTGTCTTTTGCCGTCACTATCAGGCGACCGAACCGACCTTGCCTGTTCTGCCTCAGCGGCTGAAATTCATCGACATCATTGAGAGGGAAAAGTTCTTCTGCTCGATCCCTGTCCTTCATAGCCTGGCTGTTCTCCGGAGTGAACAAGTACTCAACGTCCGTGTCTTGCTTGAAGAACGCCATTCCAGCCGTCAGTGCCGCCGCTACAAATAGCGGCACAATCAAGAAAGGAATTGGGTTTCTTCCGATGAAATTCCCATATCTATAAAAGACTTTGCCCAAGCGGCTTTCGACAAAGTCGTACTCGCATCCAAAGGCCATTTTGTAGGTCGGGGCATAGTGAAAGCCAATCTACGCGACAGGACCCTTAACTGTAAAAAACAATTAGCAGGGTGACCATTCAGGCTTGCGCAATGTCACTAAACTTTAGGTAATAGATCTGGATTCGGTTTTATACATAACACACGAGTTGTATAATGATATGAAGGCGAAATCTTATATCCCCTTATTCTTGTTGTCAAGGGTTCATTTGTCAGTCCCTCCGTTTTCCTCAACGGTCAACTGAACACTTTCCAATACAATAAACAATGAGTTGTCTGGAAGGAAAGTTTTAACGATAGAAGTAAACATTTCTGTACTCTGGGTTGTAAATATATCACTTCGTGGGTCTTTTTTAAGACAAGCATTCTAGCAAATTAAGTCTTGTGCTAAGAGTTTAGAACTTATCAGCCTGATTTATGTTCGCATGTTATCAACATATGATTCGAGATGGGGGAAAAACACTGATTTTTCAGAAGTAAGAAGAAAAATGCCAGTGATAGAGTTTGAAAATTTAAAGTGTCGAGCGTTTTCGGCGACATGTCGTATCAAAATGTGCAAGAAGCTGTTAAGATAGTAATCAGTAGAAAATGTTCAAAAAACTGTTAAGGTTGTAATTAATACAAAATGACTCCAACCGTCGTTTCTGGTTTCTGTACGATTACTTTGCTTAATTACTTAAAGGGCGAGAGTAAACACTAAGTCTTCGGGATAAGAGTAAGCATTAAGTCTCCGAAAAAGGGAAATTATTTGCTCTGCGTCCACTGAAAATTCCGAAAGTAAGGCTGGTAACTGTTTTAAACTTACGCATGGTCAAACAATTAGAAAAATTACATACAACCAATCCTTTGAATTTACTCGGGAAACACCACATTTCTGTAACTATATACTTCCGGAAGATATCTTTAAATGTCACCACGTGCTTCTAGAAGATACCATGCTTCAATAGTGGCAATATGACTGAAAATGTAAGAATTTCATAGCTATGTAAAGGTCATAACATGGTCAAGCTACAGAATATAGCCAACGATGTAAAACTGTGTGAGTAAAGCTTGCGAAAAAAGGACTCCAAAGACGTAAAGACGCGCAAATCAAATATTCGAAGTTGCGGTAAACATAATTAGTGCGTCAAAATTCTTTTTCCCCGTCTACTATTTGTGTATTCGTGTGTATCATTTTTTTACCTAGATTACATATGTGTGTCATTTAACGGTACACATCATACTTGTGATAGAGAATATACGTTGAGACAGCATGTAATGCAGTAAGAATAAGTGACTTATGTACAAGGTCACTTATAAAAGGTCACTGTAACCTTCACCTCTAACGTGTCTTGTAAAAGCGTTTTATCAACTTTTAATTTTTTGAGTGCAGTGAGCACATAGATAGTATTATATTTTTTACAATGTAGAAAAAAAACGAGCTATTTCAAAGAGTGTCGAGCATTTGCGAAAATCCGTGCATCTTAGCTTCAGTTTGATTTTAGCAGTGATAAGCTCTAATTGGCTGAATGAAAGACGATTCCACGACATTACAGATGGAAGTAAAGAAGTGGAGTAATTCACTGGAAGTTTGGAGAAATTTTCGCTCAAGAATAATTTTGGAATTGGAGTAAGAAAACAGAGATTTTACAGACCGAGGCAGCTGTATAGATATTATGCAATGCCAGGAAAGAGAGGGAGACTGGCTTTACATTCACCCGGTTTATTTCATGAGATGTGGTTAATAAAAAAATTAACGGTATTACACAGAAACCTCAGTGTGCTTGTTGACGATCCAAACTCCAGTGCTACATATTTGATGACATGGCGCTATTTTATATGTCCTCTGTAGCTATCCTTTTGCTGGGATGGAGCTGGTGGGATTAGCTGGGTATGGTAAAGGATGCTGACGCTGAGTTGACAAGCTGAATGTTATATATCGCAACATCAACGTGCCTTTGGGGAGTAGAACAAAGACAGTGAAAAATTCCAGAGTTACACCTATTGGACCTCTAAACTAAAGACCAGACCCATTTTATGACTGGAGACGGCATCACTCAACTGTGCCGATACATTTGACATCAAATCTTCACTAGTGGTGTTACATTTCTGTAGGTGTAATCACGTCATTGAATACACAGTAAACACTGACCAAACTGAATCGTCAAAGGATGATTTCCGTCTGTTCCTTTATCATGTAAAGAGGGGCTAGGTTCTGCCTTCACTGACGGCGAGACAATAAGAAGTTGATTTTGATTTTCTCGTTCCAGTCGTCGCTGCGCAGGCAAAGCCTTCTGAATGTAAAATTCAGCGAACGCCTGTACGTAATTGATTTTTACCCGTAGTTGTATTTCAACATCACTTCATCTTGATAGACCTACATGTCATTTGAAACGTCATTATCCTCGGTTATTTTTAAAAATCAATTATTACTCCTTGTTAATTTTAGATTTCTGCACGCAATGCGATGGGCTGTTTTGCGCACTGACACATTGTATAGATCAGTCAATGACACTTTCTTTGATTCCGATATTCCAACATCCCCCGCCCCAACGCCAAGCTTGAAAGTAGTCCCATGTTATGACCAGTGACATGTACAGCTATGAACATTTCTGTATTATTGAATTTAAAATTAAATCTTCATGAACCAGTCCATTGAACAGTACGTGGCGGAAATCGACACAATGGAGTCGTAAAATGATTACTGTGTTTATGTACATTTCTTTGTCGTGTAAAAATTGAGTTCCTGCTTCGCCGGTGACCAGACAAAGGTAAACTAAATAAGAGAATGTAAGCAAATAAAACTCCCGTTTCTGAGCGTATTCTGGTTGGCTTAATATTGATGTGAGTGCAAAATCTGTTGAACATTGAATGCAATTCAACCCACGCTCTTTTCTCAGTTTGTCAGAACAGGACCCTAAAACTTCTATGCGTGCATTTTACTAGGTCCTGTGTACTTGAGAAATCAACCCTGGGATAAGTCACTGCAGTATTGTTCTCAGCAGTGTACCTCGAACTGCTCAATTTGCGGTGTTTCTGTCAGAACCTATAGCAGGCGGTTGTTCTGTCCCTACTATATTTTGCAGTTTCAGGTTTGAGTTTTGTAAAAAAGTTGTCGCTATTTTCCACGGAGGTGAAACTTCCCATGTGCTTAGTTCCTCTTTACTTCATACGAATTCGTTTCATAAACATGGCCAAGCCTCAAAAGCCAACATTAACACCTCCTACAAGGCGTAAACAAAGCACGCCCACACCAGAATTCGAACCTACATAATTTCCCTCGAGAGCCCTATATGCTAGCCACTGACCCACGAAGCGATTTCTGGCATCTTGGTTCCGGAAAGCAAAGATGAATATTAGACTTCGGATTATCTGATTAAGAATCGGCTCGGCTTATGGCCCCGGCTATTCTAAACCAGAAACTCCTCGGTGTTGGTGGTCATCT
>LD350754.1:0-22849 GCA_001465055.1 Ptychodera flava
ATTATATAACCGTTTATTTTATTTACTCCGATCATTCAGAGCATGAAGACACAGTCCCCATATCCATAGAGGGACTGTGATGAAGAAAAGGAGAGGAACTGATAGAGAAAACAGTGAGAAAAACTTAATAATAAACTTATTCATTCTGTCTGGGTAGCCTGTGTTTGTACAGATCGGATTGCATGCCACTGTTATATACTCATATACTTGTTTCATTTTATCGTTGTGTTGAAAATTCACAGCCACTTTGCTTCTTTAGTAATACCATAATCTATGTATTCGCATTCTCTTAAATTTCAAAATACCTGAACAACCAACTGTCCTCCTTTATGTTCCCTGATATTTTCTTCTTCTGTGAACGGGTAATATTCTGGATCGACAACGATCTCAAAATCAAGATCAAGTTGTCTAACTTCTTCCACAGCGTCCATTATAAACCCCACAGTAACCTCGTTATCATCTTTGTTCTGATAATTCCGCGATGACATTGAAATGTCGGCGGGCGGTGTGATGCATTCCATTTTGCTGAATGAGTGAACTTCACATGGCTTTTCCTATATAGAATTATCAATACAAATGTTTCGTAGGACATTATTAGCTTCTTTTTCAATGTGCTGGTTCGTCAAGTTACGCCATAAGGGAAATTATCGACGCTTCCTTCCACAACCCTTCCTGATTTCGTAAAAGTAATAGTGTTTGCAGAAGGAAAATAACGATATGGTTTGTCAATAATGGTCAAAGGGCACATTCGTCGTTTGAAAAATAAGAATAAAACGTCCTATAATGTTGTACATGTAAAGTTGACCATTATATCATCCTTTGTGATCATCCACCCAGTCTAGTGATATGTGTCGTCCGCCAAATTATCTACACTGTTTAGGTAATAATGATTTAGTGGAGTGTTGATCGTCACTTACCGATAAAAACGGTCTCCCAAATGTGATCAACATTTTTGGCTGCCGTATTGATGTGAAATACGTACCGGTGACGTTTATTTGGCGACCACCACTGCAATAAATTGATTTATAAAAAAAACCCAAAAAGACATTTGAATAAATAGAAAATGGTCGAACTCTGAGTCACATTGTAGGCTAGAGGTCTTTATTTATTTACTAAATTTTACGTTGTGAAATAGGAGTCAATGCATTATTACCGGCAAGGCTTTCTACTTTCGATACATAATGATGTACCTTTGTACTTTATTCGTTTACTTATTTATCTGTATGGAGGCTACAACATACAAACAAGTTTATTTGGCTAGTACCGGTAAAACAAAGCAAACAAAGAAAATGTTAAATTATAAAAATCTGTTCACTTGAAAGTAAAACATACACAAAGTTACAATAGAAAAAAACAAAAGAAACGACTTCTCATGTCACGTCACACACAATCCAGTATTATCTCTTTGCAAATTGATCACATGAGAAATGCATACAAGGTGCTACCCTGCAGCTGCTGAGTAACTTCCTCATGTGTGTATGGTAAACGAATTAATTTCATTGATTTCGCACCGAAAGAAGTTATGTTGAAATACAATGCCACGCTAAAATCTGATGGGGAGGTATTTATAGAAACTGAAAAATTCAAAAACAACCCTTTGCACGTGTACTGTATGAAAGTCATGAAACATAGACATGCCATAGTCCCAGTTACGTAATATACCAACGCTATGTAAGCCTCCATTGACACGCAAATGTCTAATCTAACGTTTTCAAATGGATTCAATCCTTTTGAGCCGTATGAAGTAAAATTAACGATATTGTAATAAATTAAAAAACCGAAACAAATCATAATGACCAAATCATGTATTGAGAAATACCTTTCGTAATGTTTGTCACTGATTTCAACACGACGAGACAAACATGATTGTTGACATAGCGTAAGCTTTGACCTAGCGGCGTAATTTTGCCATCAATGGATAAAATGAAAGCCTCTCACCTTATCATACTTGCAGAAGGATTGATATCTGTCACAGTTGGGTCTTCTGTAAACTCAAATTTCTTGCCTTCGGGTGCCTGCCGTTCAGAGCCATCAAAATACATCGACAGTTTAGCAGAATCGGTGACGTTGGTACTCGTTGTGTTGCAAAACGCTAGCGTTTCGTTGAGTATATCTTCCATTCTGAAATTGAAAAACTTTATTATTACATCAAAAGGGCGAGAATCCCTGGTTTATCAATCCAGATAAATTGCAGATGTCTAGGTAAATATAGAATCCCTCTTACAGAGCCCGGAGCTTTTATTCTGATCAGGAGTGGACTAAATTAAGCAGTAAGCAAGAAGGAATAGGAGACCTACAGGAAACAGTACACCCCTGTTCTTTGCAGTAAATGCTTTTATGCTACATAGATATCGTATTTTACTTCATCGTTTGTCAGATAACATGTGTTACACGCTATGCTCTAAAATAAAATTGCTTCAAATCTATCTTACCTATCTATAAGGCATGATGATCCGCTGAAATATGCTTCAATGATTCTACCAGCATTGACGTATTCTCCATGTAGAGCCACAATTGTGCCACCAGACTTTGGACCAAGACTTGGAGAGAAGTTAAGTACACTTGGGTTCTAATAAAGACATTTTATAAAAAACGTTTAAATTTCCTCAAATGAGAAGTCGTTGTAGAGAAAAGGCGGAGAACAAAATGAACAGCAACAGACGCAAATGTTTACATACCCTGTACGTAAACTGATTGCTATTATATGCCTCTACTGGGTCGCCATTATTAGCGATAACCGTCACTACAACATCACCAGTACTGTCGGCTGCAGACGCACTGGTTTTACATTCAAGTCTGTGCGATGAAAAAAAAAACTTGATTTTTTTTGCAAAAGGCAATGACTCCTAAATCAAAATCTATTCGGCTTAAATAATCATTACATAACATACTTGTTATTTCAAATAGAAATTTGTTTTGCATTTAGAAGATGATTTGGATATGATGAAATTATGCATAACTTTACGTAACCAGTCGTTCTTCCTTAGGTCGCACACCCACAGACAGCTGTAAGCATTACCATGCATGTGATCATGATTTTATTCAAGGTTTCTCCAGTCGGTGTGCATTCCAAATATAAATTTGACGCGAATTCTAAGACTTGTTTTTGACTTTGTAGTTGTATCTGTTTGGAAACGTTAAGCAAAATGTTAGAATCTTACTTTTTCGACACACTGTATCTGTCTGGTAAATGCTCACAGGGAACATTGGCCACAGTTACATTGACTATGTCCGATGCTTGTTTTCCCAAGTCTGTACCTTGAATGATAATGTCTGTATTCCCTTCGATCGGACCAGTCAAAGGCCACACCTGTTGAGAGTATATTGTTACTTGTAATTTTCTAAAGAAACATGTCATTATTGTATTATGATAAAGAAGCATAATTTTAATTATTCAGAGGACTCGTACATAAAAACCTACGTTACTAGCTATCTTAGCGTGAAAAGCAACTATCAAATCAAAAGATTTAGGATTTCTTCTCTAGGATTTTTCTCTAGGATTCGAACACGCAATTTATGGTACCTCTATCCAGAAGTCGGGACAAGGGTATTTTTATTTTGAGCAAAAATAAAAGAATGATTTCCTTCACACTTATAATCAACTTCAATATTATCGTTTTGGCAAATACAAGAAAGCGGGACTTGATTTTCTACGTAATTACATATTATTCTGCATTCAATTATTTGGGATCTGGTAAAGTTTAAAAGGTTCGCGCCTTGAAAGTGATGGAATTAACCTTTTGCTCAAGATTTTCTCCAGGCAATTTTCAAATACGTTCTTTGTAACTAACGATCACGCACGAAAATGTGGGGTGACCGTGCCAATGTTGGTACCGGAGAAACAAATTACATCACTGATATTTGAAATTCAAAATGGTATCCATCCCTGTGTCCACGGCGGAAAATTCCAATTTGGATTTCGCAAAACTAATGCGCTGAAAATTTGAGTTACTCCAAGAGATTCGAAACGAGCCCGTAAATGGTAGAGCTAAAAGCTGTTGTAAAAATTTGAGAGTCCGAATATGTGTTGCAGATGCGCATTCTACCTTTAACCGAATTCCTCGTTAGCACGTCTTTATATAATACGCAAATTTTGAATACACTGCATCCTAATAAAAAAAATACTGAATATATCCCCGTCTATAATTCCATTTGGTATATTTGAAACAGGACATACTTGATAGGAAACTATGACATTTTGGTTACAATTCACATACCTGTGTAATTGTTGGTGGATCACAGTTATTCAGTGTATCAAAACCCCACCAATCGGTCTCACAATGTTCTTCAATTTCACATGTCTTGCTTCGTCCACACCAACCACAATTCAGCGGTAGCCTCGTGGTTATATCGGACAAACATTCACTGCAGTCTCGGCGATTTATTGAACAGTCATACAGCGTCACTGGTTAAGTACAAAAGTAGTTTTAACGTAGTAGGCAAGTTAATCTGAACAACGTTAGAACATTGAAAACATATCCGATTGCAGTTGTCACCATATAATTAAACAAGTGGTAACGTAATTGGGATTATTCTATGCTACCAAACTGTGACATTCATTTTTAATCTCTAAAAAGTATTTGAATAGATCCGACTCACACGTTAGTCACTTTGCATAGATTGTGCAATTCAAACAGTCTGCTCAATTGTTCAACCTTTCTGATTTACATAACCAAGAATATCTGTACCATTTGTTTCAGAAGAAAGTTTAAAGCATTTAAAGGTAAGATGATGTTCTGACTATTTTTGACCGTATATCAATTGCGATTCTTCGTCTACTCCCGAAAGCTTATTTAATACCTGCTATTTAGGTTTTCTATACAGCGGATTTATGTGTAGAATGCACTTGTTATTGTTAAGATTGAATGCTGACAAAATTCAAAAATTGTCAAAAACAACAATGCAACCTATACATATGCAGGTTGAGTTTACAAGCTCAATATCAAGCATCTCAGCATGCATTTAGAGTAGCTGAAGAAATTTTAATTGATAGCAATAATGTTAAAACAATTATCAAGAGTTAAACCGATCGCTAAAAAATCTTGGCACATTTGCATCATTGAAAGACTGCTCTTTATCTAAAGGCATCGCTCGGTCTTACGCGTCAGTCATTGAGTTAATATAACTACATGTTTACCTGTGTAACCATATAAGTCGTCGACTACATAATGGCCATTCCACTTCAGGATGAGACCAACTTGCATTTCTTGGACCAGAGAATTGTAGGTATACTATATAGAGAGATAATCAGTGCGGTGTATACAAAGCACAAACGTTAGCTGCATCACTGTCCAATGAGAGTTCCAACCAAACTGAATAAAAAGCGACTCGTACAGGAACTCTAATTTACTTCGTAAAAATACATTTTCTAGGGTATTGGAGTGTTCCTCTAAGTTGAAAACATACATGTGATGTACACTGTTTAATGTATATTATACAAAAGAGATGAAGCTAATAGACGTGATGTATTCATTCTACACTTCACTTTGTTAGCAATTTTCATTTTTTTACATGGCAGATATTCATTGTAGCACATTCCACTAAGTTTGTAAATTAATGATTTTTACAATCTGTTTGTCTCAATAGACGTAGACTCGTCGACTGATTTCCAATGATGGGTCGAACTTGCTAGTTTATCAAAGATGTTCAAATACCTCTCTTGGATTGCAAGTCACCGATGTCTCATTATTTCTGGTTGCTGCAATATTCTGCGGCTTCCCTTCAACCATTAACATACATTCGTAACCTCCAAGATTCTTGAGAGTTATACAGTAAGCTTCAGTTATTTGTAAGTAAGAATCTCCCATTCTCGATTTATTCATCGATCTAATTATTAACCACACGCTTCTTTTGCCGTACCTACATATATTCTTTGATCATATGACTTTTTCGTCATGATAGATAAGACGATTAGTATATGAATGTTTTGGCTAACTTAATATTCAGATGATTTTTAATCGAGTTATTAGCATGGCAACAAATATGACATAGTTGGTCGATAATTCTATTCCAATTAAAGTAATGTGTAATAAACTGTTCAGATGCTTACCTTATTTTCATATATGTTTACACTGCTAATTTGGATCTCCATACGAAGATTGACTGGAATCAAAACTTCTTCAGTTTGCATTTTCAGTTGAGGACAGAATGACTGGCCAGTGATATTGCTGATATTGAACAGATTCTAGCGATACAGAGTATACAAAAGAACTTATAATTAGTTATATTTTCTTAATATTTAAGTTACCTTTAAAGTATTTATACCCACAAATTCACCATTAATGTGTACGAATGAAACAAATGATATAATGACACATAAATATGACCATTGAATAAGAAATTTACGAAACGCAAGATCCACTACTGTTCATTCCTGCGACTTGGACATCGTTTTTTATGTTTTGTACACTGTAAATATGTATTGATTTTTATCGCGAGATTTTTCGCCAGTCGTTCTTTGTGTACCAGGTTTACTAATGTCTAACTTGGTCTTCTATGGGTTAAAGCAATCAACCGTTGTTAGATGTGGAATCGCTCATACGCAGTACAACTTTCATGACGAGTCGGGACCTCCACGATTTCGACCAAAATGTAATATAAATTAGGAACAGTGACTAAAATATGTATTTCAGTTATCTTCTGTATATAACTTACATTGTCCCCAACTACAGTCGACATGGAGTCATCCCATTGACAAGTGTCTAAATAATGTGTACATCTGTTCTCGTACACACACCAGTTACAACTCCAGTTACTGATCACGCACGAGCTGCATCTACAGAGGTTTTTAACAACCTGTTAATGTTCATGAATACGCGTATGCAGAGATGTACAATTACAAATTATCATCATAAATACATGGCTGTATTTACTTGAATCTGTCTGACTTCGCAAATACAGACAAAATACAGGTCAAGACATTCTGTATTGTTAACGCAGTGACGGATATTGTACATTTGTTCAGGCATAACATGATAATAATAACAACAGTTAATAGGAATTTAAAGGATTTCCGCCTTCATTGTCCCCTCGCAAAGTAATCATTACAAAGGGTAAGCTCAATTGGTTCCAATTCATTTTATTTTCCTAAAATTTGCCTAATCTGTGACAATTACAATCTATCTTTGCCATTACTATACCGTCCTCAGATGTGCAAGCTTGTCCAATTTGAAGCGAAGATGAAAATTGTACGTTTAATCTACGATATATTTGTCTTTCTACTTTTGTGTTGATGTAACAATCGATGGCAATCTAACAAAATGTACTCACGACAGGTGTATAGAGCAGTCATAAAAGTGAAACTCTGTGTGAACAAAATCTTCTTCTGTTTCGTTGCTTCTGACATACAGTTGCAAAGTCGTGTGATCTGGAAAAAATCACAGTTTTAGTTCAGGAGTTTATTGGTTCGTAAAATACCGTTCATGAAATATTTGAACAGTTATAGCAAATCATTGAAATGCGAACTTTAAAAACAAACTTTCCTGAACAAACACATCTGTCAAGTCGCCTCTTTAGTATCAAATCGCCAAACATTGGCAATTTAGTAAACAGGTAAATATGGTATATTGAGTATAAGAGGCTTCAGAAAAATGCCTTATTGGTAATATACACTTTGTTTATCTTTTTCAATCTTAATGTTGTTCTGGTATATAATGTTCAGCGCTTACAATGATTAATTGGAATAGTACTCTGCCAGATAAGCACAACCTACAATCGCTAGTTTAATAATCGTTCTGACCTTCTCCCGCTGGTAGCTTCGGCCGACTTTCTAACGGTGGTGTGTCGCAGGTCAAGTTTTGACCAATCTTATCGGCACTTGTTAAATACACACCATCGTAATTGCACAAATAACTATTAATGCTGTCTTCAGCTGGTAACTCAATCATTTTTAAAGTTATCTGAAATCCACGTTAAAACAAATAGGTAAGACTCAAGTCTTTTTGAAATGAATATTGGTATGTATACTGTATCATATTGGTATGAATACTGTATCTAATAATATATTTACTTTTCTTTTTTTTATCTTCAACGAGATATATTCGAATAGACATACAACCTTCATTATAAGTATCTACAAGCACCAACTTGTACCCGCTATACTACCTACAGACTGTCGGTAAAATGACAATCAACTCCAAGCACTGTAGATTCATTGCATTTCTTGCTAGTTTTAAGTCTCTTTTACTTCAAGAAGGTTGTGTTACACTTGCAGTCTTTGCTTTCTTTCATCGTGTTCTTTCATTCAATACTTAAGTTTGAATATTTTGTTATCGGTAATTAAGGAGTCATTATCTGATACAACCTCACCTGATTTGTTACACTCACAGGTACTCCCTCTTCTGGTTCTATTGAATCTATTTGAACGCACATGTCCTTGTCAAATATGTTCAGCCATCTTGATGTCTCGCTTGACCTTACACAGTTTGCCTTAGTAGAACACCTTATATTAAATTTGAGAGAAGAGGTTGTCAAAGGTATGACTGACTCTAAAGTTTAAGTCATTCAAAGTGTCAATGTATGACTGAAAACACTTGCATACATTACCTGGTCATGGGGGCTATAGCGCCCGTTTATTACCAAAAGGGGCCGTGCGTTAACTCATCAAAATGCATCGCTCTTCCCCGTGCGAGCTAGCATGTGTTTCAGGTAACGCACGGCCAAAAGGTGTAATAAACAGGTGGTATAGTCCTAATAAAGACCAGGTTATAGGTGTTTAATAACACACCACATGGCCATGCTGTTCTAATGTTTAACAAGATTTGATGTATATGCACTGAAACAATACATTGTGTGGAGTTTCACCTTACTGGGCGAGTTCTCCACAGTAGTAACTGTAGTACCAAGTTCTTCACAGAAGCGATAAAGCAAAAATGCCCCTCGCATATCGCATTACGTCCTTGGTTGGACTTTAATTTCTGTTGTTGATAATCTGTTCAAGTTCCTGTGCTGTTTGAATAAAATCTTACTGTTCTAGTCAAAGGTTCGTCACTCATCATGCAATGGATCACCCGCCATCATTTTTCAAAGGTGCATACAACACTAAGCGTAAGGTCACGTGAAAGTACACTTTCTAAATGACTATTTCCCCAGGGATATAGTATTGCAAAACATACCCTCACATGACACTTTTTAGAGCCATCAGGGGACAAGACGTATCTATTTTTTCGTCACGTCATTTGCTAATCGCGTGACAGAATGAGCGAATGTGGTGTGAAATGGTGATAATTGAAGCACTTATCACTCATATTTCTGTACTACTTACCTTTTCTCCAAGGTACACCATCCACAGTAAGGATCCATTGATTCCATACAGTCAGTACAGCTGGAAAACTGACTACACTCAGATACTTTGACTTTATGAACCTTAAAGTCAAATAAAACTACTATTACTCGACAAGCCTGCCATATCCAATTGAAAACATCAACGTTTTCACTGGATTAAAACAACTGAATTGCGCGAAGATGAATTTTGTTACTACTGATCAGAAGGCATAAAATCGCTTCCAGTTAGGTGAGAATTGAACGACAACTAACTATACCTATGGTGGGAAACTAATATCAAGGCTTATTTTTTTTCTTCATGTTTCGATACGGGCAAGTTAGCGAAGGTGTGAATTTGTAATAAAGTTGTCAAATTTTCGACCATAATTGGGATTATGCCTCGAGGACTGATTAAAACAAACGTGATAGCGTATGACATACAGCAAAGAAAGTGAACCCATCTCAGTCTGCATGCAATAAATATATAAAATGCACAACATGGGAGCAGACATCTAAAATTATTAAAATAACAGTCAAAAATAGATTTTCTAGAAATTGGTACAAGAGAGCTGACACCATTTTGTCCTGAAGAGTAACAACATAAAACGAGCTAGCCAACCACGAGAATTAGTTTATCATCGTCTCCTTTGCATGCCAACGAGTTCAGGATATCCTTCAGGTAAGTCAATCTTTTGTCTATACCGAAGAGTATTGAGTTTCATATTCCGATTGCAGACTCGTAAATGCTACACATCATAGTCTCCAATCTGTCTCTAACACTTACACTATCATCTGTAAATTTGTAGAAATCTCCATCATCAAGGTTAAACTCTATGTCTTGAAGAACCTCTGTTGCACTATTTTTAAACTCAATTTCCTCGTACGTGTTGGCTTGAGTGTCGTTGACAAAGTGTACCTGTTGAGAAATGTCGACGAATCATTATTTTAAACGTCGTCAATTCAAAGCGTGTGCTTCAAGCATATTCTATAAATCTGTCACTAATGATTTATTTTTAGCTAACTCTCGGATTCTGTCAATTTTGGATCGCAGCGTACGGCTCCCTGCCACCTGGGGAAGATATCACGGTCAAAATTGCTCAGTCAAATTCCCATCCTTAAGTAACTGAGCAAAGTTGTTACGATAATTCCGTTTGCTACCCCTCCACACAAGGTAGAGTTCAGGCACTTGCACTAACATACTCACTATCGCATATTTCAAAAATCTGTATTGAGCAATTTATCAGACTGTATTTACCGACGACTCTGAAAGAGTGTAAATAAGTAGTACTCTAACTTTTAAAACATATCCATCTTTGGTCCATCTCAATTGATTGATGTCAAAAAGTAAAATGGTGTAAATCTCAACCATTTTTAGCTCACGTGTGTAAACACGTGGGCTAATGTCATAGCGATGTCTGTCTGTCTGTCCGTGTGTATATGTGTGTGTTAATGTGTGTGTGTCTGTCTGTCTGTCTGTTTACATGATAACTCAAAAACGCCTGAACAGATTCAAGTCAGATTTGGTACTTAGGTACCATATGCTACTTGCAAGAACTGATTAGATTTTGGTTAGTGTTGCTTGCATATTAATGAAGTTATGCAATATCGTTTTTTTCCGTACAATGGTTTCCCTATGGAGACGGCAATGACAGTGTAGACATATATCAAGAAATACTGGACAAAATTTCATGAAACTTTTCACAGATGACAATCTAAGAACATTATGATGAAACTGTTAGTGTCATGTCAATTATCCTCTCATTTGCATATTTAATGAACTTTTGTTATTAGTGAGATAACTCTGAAATTCCTGCACCAAACTTGATGATACTTGCAACAAATATTGATCTGATATATATATCTAACTATACTTAGAAGCATTAGGCAGTGTCAAGTTAATAAATAGCTCATTTGCATATTTTATGAAGGTTTGTAATTAGTCATATAACTCCGATATAACTTCACCGAATATGATGAAATATGCAGCAGATACTGATCCGACTGATATCTAACTGTAGTGTAAAGCATTTAGTAGTGTGAAATTAATTAAGAGTTCATTTGCATATTTAATGAATTTTGTAATTAGGTATAAACTCTTAAATTACGGCACCCAAGCCAGTGAAATTGGGTACAGATATTGTTTTGATAAATATTTAATTGTACTGAGAAGCATTTGGCAGTGTCAAGTTAACAAATAGGTCATTTGCATATTTTACGACGTTTTGTAATTAGTGACATAACTCCAACTATACTGCACCAAATGTGATGAAATCTGCTGCAGATACTGATCGGACAAATATCTAATTGTGGTGGAGAGCATTTAGTTGTGTGAAGTTAATTGACGGTTCATTTGCATATTTAATGAACTTTGTAATTAGTGATATTACTCCAAAATTACAGCGTTAAATTTGATGAAACTTGCTACAGATGTTGATCTGATAAATATCCAATTGTACGGAGAAGCATTGAGCAGTGTCAAGTTAATAATTAGCTCATTTCCATATTTCATGACGTCTTATAATTAGTCATATAACTCCGAAATAACTGCATCAAATGTGATGAAAACTGCTGCACATACTGATACGACAGATATCTAACTGTGTTGTAAAGCATTTAGTAATTCATTCATTCATTCATTCATTCATTCATTCATTCATTCATTCATTCATTCTTTATTCACTTTACAC
The DNA here is from genome assembly GCA_001465055.1 of Ptychodera flava. NCBI lineage: Eukaryota > Metazoa > Hemichordata > Enteropneusta > Ptychoderidae > Ptychodera > Ptychodera flava. The sequence goes on from LD350754.1 coordinate 11,949, forward strand.
TAAATTGTTAGAAGACAAAATACAACAGAAAATATAATGACACAGCGAATAGGAGGCTGGAAAATAGTGTAAAAACACTAGTCAAGTCCACCCCCTTCTCTAGTTGGAGAAAAATTACATTATAGTAGTTGGGCACTTATTATTAACAATTAATAAGAACTCAATTCACTCATGTTCTAAAAAAAACTTCATTTGCTTTTTAAATGAAATTCTAGAACTTATAACACGTATATTTTCAGGAAGATTGTTCCAGAGCTTTACTCCAGCATATCTTAAAGAATGCTTGCCCGCATTTGTATTGTATTTTGGAATAAGAAGGTTACCCTTTTCTTTCGATCTGGTACGATAAGAATGCTGCAATGAAGAGAAAAACTGTGATGTAAAGTTAATTAAGGGTTCATTTGCATAGTTAATAAACTTTGTGATTAGGTATATAACTCTGAAATTTCGGCACCAAAATTTTGTGAAACGTGCTACAGATATTGATTTGATAAATATTTAATTGTGCTATGAATCATTGAACAGTGTCAAGTTAATTTAGCGTTTATTTGCATATTTCATGAACTTTGTAATTAGTGACATTACTCTAAAATTACAGCATTAAATTTAAAAAACGTGCTACAAATGTTGATCTGATGGATATCTAATTGTCCCATAAATAATTGAGCAGTGTCAAGTTAATTAACAGCTCATTTGCATGTTAAATGAAGTTTTGTAATTAGCGATTAAACTCTGAGAGTACTGTGCGAAGTTGAAAAAACCTGCTACATATAGTGATAACATATATCTCATTGTCCTGTGAAGCGTACAACTATTAATGAACCTGTTGTAAAACACGTGAGCATATTCAGTTCATATCTGGTTATTTATGTATTTCAGTATTTTGCCATTTCAAATTAGGTTTTAATCATGTGTAGAATACGTGAGTATTATTATTTGATGCAATAAATATCTTTTAAATGATAAAAATTACAAACTACCTCAAAAGAGGGATAAAACTGCTGCAAGTAAAAACGAATACAGTAAAACATGGCCGATCAACGAGAGATAAAATACTTAAACTTGTTAAAAGGCAGAGGATAAAAATGCAACAAGTTAAAAAATACAGTAACATACTGACCGACCAGCGAAAGATAGAACACTTGCAAATCGCAGAGAATAAAAAACGCAGACGTTTCGGGTGCAACCCTTCGTCCATACTCAAACTCGCAAGGAAAGCGTGGAAACACAAAAGATTAAAACAGCCCATCAAACAAGAGACTGGTCAAATGCATTAAAATATGTATTTGTTCCGGCTAGTGCCAGTGTTCCAAGTGTAACCAGATTAACTTAAAATGCTCACGTATTTCATTGTATGTTACAGTTATGTGTAAATTTGAACCTTTGCCACATGTTTGCAACTTCATTGAAAGTGTTATGATCAACATAATGAATAATATTCACCACAAGATGAATTCTTAATCCAAGTATATATCCCCACTCAGGAAAGTCAATTAAAATATGCAAATTAGGAATTGAATGAAGTAAAAAAATGTTAAACGACTTTCAATAATGTCGTATCATAGTGTCTTTAATGTACAAAGCAATTCGTCAACTAGTCTAGTCAAGATCGATAACTATCCTTAATTAGGAAAGTTCATTAAATTTGCAAATAATTAATTGGCTAAGGTAAAAATGTCTAATGACTTTCAATGTTGTATCATAAAGTCTTTAATTTACAAAGCAAGTTTTGTCAAATTTGGTATAGTCAATACAGATAAATATCCCTAATTAGGAAAGTTTATTAAATATGCAAATTAGGAATTGGCTGAAGTAAAAAAGTTAAATGACTTTCAATAATGTTGTTTAAAAGTATCTTCAATATATGTAGCAAGATTCATCATCGGTCGAGTAAATTCAGATATATATCCCTAATTAGTGAAGTTCATTAAATATGTAAATAAGGAATGTGCTAAAGTAAAACTGATTTGCAACAATGTTATATCATAGTATCTTCAATGAATATAGCAACTTTCTTGAACTTTGGTCAAGTCAATTCAGATATATATATCTAATTAGGAAATTTTATTAAACATGCAAATAAGTATTTGGCTGACGTAAAATGCTTAATGACTTTAAACAATGTTATATCATATTATCATTAATATACATAGCAAGTTTAAGCAATTTTGGTAGGTCAATTCAAATAAATATCCCTAATTTCAAAAGTTCATTAAATATGCAAATTCAGAGTGATAATGTTAAATCATAGTATCTTCAATATACATACCAAATTTTGTCAATTTTGATCAAGTCAAATCAGATATATATTTCTTCTTAGGAAAGTTCATCAAATATGAAAATTATCCAGTATCTTCTTTGTCATCCCTTGATATCTTTCACAGCTGATATATCTTGGTGTGATCAACATTTGTAGCAAATCTCATGACATTGTGTGCAGTCGCGTTGTCAATATATATCCGTTTTTTCTAAAATCATTAATTATGCAGATGAGCAAAAAGTAAGCAAGCCACGCCCACCAAAAACTAATTAGTTCTTGCCATTTGCAAACTAAATCTATGTAAAAGATTTAATTCTGATCTGATGAGCTATTTTTGAGATATTGAGCACACAGACAGACAGACAGACAGACACAGACACACAGACACACAGACACACATACATCGCTGCAACATATGTTCACGTGTGTGAACACGTGAGCAAAACATTGTGGCATGTTTGAGTTTATGGCGGGTAGAGTCGGTGGTGGAAACGATAGCAGACACTGCCATGTCAGACCGACCACGGTGGGGTGATGTAAAAAAATGTTTCGCCACCGGTACGGTATGCGAGCTTGTTGTCGGTCACGGTGCGAAGGTGTTCAGCAAAGCATTGCCTAGGCGACGCTTTCAGTATAAAGGAAAATGAGGGAAACTCCACACGGCTCTACCAAGATTGTTTAATATTAAGATATGGTGAATAAAAGGATCATTGCATTTATTTTGTGTGCGCTTTGTTTTGCCAAAATGTAACATGCTGCAGCGTCTGCATTTGATGCAGTAAATGATAATAGCCGACGTGCATGTAAACACGCCGGAAACATTGACTCCACCACGCGGACCCTGAATGAAATTGGTGGTAAAAGTATGCGGGCAGGTCTTACACACTCGACGGCCACATGAAAATGTTCCAGTTGCGCAGTCGCGATTAGGTAAACTGGAACGTACGAGACGTTCTTGGATGTTACAGTCACGTCGACATATTTTAAATGATTACACTGACACAGGCCATTATAATATGTATAAAGATCCTACCTTTAGAATAGTTCCTGTATCAGTACCCAAGAATCCAACTGTGTGTCGTTGTACAGTAGTTACAGCTATTGATGTCACCAAGGTGTCTGTATAGTCTTCTACGCCATATCCATGTTGATCAACCACTCCATTCGCATATTGGTAGTTGGTTGCTGCATAGCATTCATGAATTCCTCTGCTGTACTGCAAGTTATCAAATGGGAAACCAGATCAATCTTGTAACAAATACCGTGATACACACACACACACACACACACACACCATACATCCTTGAACAGCATCTTGAAAGGCGCTTTCAATACGGATAGTTTTCAATCGGATTCGAACCCACAACATACGGCATCAGTCGCCTAGCTGAGAGGCCACAGACAGAACCACTCGGCTAAATCTCCACTCCCAAAAAAAGAGTGATTCAATAGCCGGCTAAGTTGTTACATTTTTCTGACTGAGACCGCTCAACACGTTGTAGAGTTCGTGAAGCACTCAAGCACGCATGCTCACTATCATACATCGCACATACACACTTTATCGAAGCGAAGAAACGAATTTCATCTTTTTAACTGGGCGAACGATAACCTCGGGGACAATTCTGTCCACCAGCAGTGTTACCAACCCAGGGTAGAAAATACGGATAGTTTTCAATCGGATTCGAACCCACAACATACGGCATCAGTCGCCTAGCTGAGAGGCCATCTCCACTCCCATTTTGTACATGTGTGTGTGTTCAGGAATCTTTTTATATCGAGTAACGTCACGGTTCAAAACAGGGCTAAGCTACGCTGTAATGTATGTTAGTTTATATCGTTATATAACATAAACATATTTCTACGATACAAAGACTTAAAAAAGAATTGAAAAAACTATCTCATAGATTTGTAGTTTTTGCCGTTGTTGACTATAATATTCAGTCATTTCTCCTTGTGTAATCTCCTTGTGTAAATTAATATATTTCTGAGTACGAGGGTGAATTCGATTAATGCCTATGACAACTATTTTTTAGTCTTTTTCTCACGTGACATCGTGTATGATATTGCAGCGTTTCCTTCGCCATACTATGTATTCAGTTGACATGAGAATAATTTATTAATATTATATAGGGCTCAGCCCTTGGTGTCGCGCCAGGGGTTAAGATTGGCAATGTTATTTGTATTGATTCATGATAAACTGTAATTGTTACTTCATAAACGTTTATATAACAACTATGCCCAGTTTCCCTCTGATGGAAGCAGTTCACGTACTTACACGACGTCAAACCCTGCAGCAGGGCAGGTATAGATTTTCTGTAGCGTGTAAAAATTTTGGACAAAAATTGGCAATTTTTACAATGATAACAGCCTATGGCGTTAAACAAGGGACGTATTATGCAATAATTATCATTGCAATGGTAACCGCACTGCCCACCTTCCACTTGCAAGCTGAAAACTATAGCGTTCCGTCTAAACTTTGCAATTTTTGAATCTAATTATTGACACAGGGGGCGCTCTTCTATAATTCAATCCCAGCATTCTTTGCGTATGCCCCCGTTCATATGCACGACAGTTTTCTCCGTTTATCTATATCAACGATACTTTGTATCTGCGACAAGGTGTATAATAACATTTACTGGCTAATAAAAGAGGTATATTTTATAAAAGGCATGTTATATCATAATAATTTGTTTCGTATTTGTTTATTTACGAGTACTCAAAAAAAAACAAACATGGCGGCGCCCAATGAGAAAGAAGGGTACACTTCCGGTTACTCGCATAGTATATTATGAATAAGCGCATGCGTAGTCAGTAAGCCGCTGGCGCGACTATTATTACATATGTACCACAGTTTACTCGCATCGAAGCGCGCGCGTACTACCGGTATTTGCACTGCAGTGCAATACCAAAAACATTATGCCATTCCTTTATGTTAATGAGTATTTACCAATTTTGACCCGGAACTATTTTTGTTTGTAAACACAAAAATGTCGTCTACAAGATTTCATTTCACTTTGGTTCGATGCTAGTCATAGTAAAATGCATGACATGACCCGATTACAAACTACGACAAAGATTGAGAAAATTGCATGTACTTATTATAGTGTGAGGATGATTTTTATTATCCGGAAGAGCAGTTTGTTTGTCAGTGAAGCAAAAACATTGACAACAGGCGACGTCCGTTTCGAGCTCCATGGATACTCGGTGGCCGCCGTACCACGGCGGCCATAATACATCGAAACACACGTAACTGTGGGCGCAGCCGAGCCAATTAAACAGTTCACATTTTCAGAGACGTTTTTGCCAGTAGTTTTCTCACCGGACATTCCCTGTTTAAAATAGAAAGTCACTTTTGCATCCAGTTTATTCGGTGCTAGTGTGTCCTACACGCTATTGATAACAGTGAGCGCCTGTGTGCCACGATGAACACTAAAATTTGATCGTTCGACAAGTTACGTTTGCCGTATCTTACTCTAAAATTTCCCGTAAAAATCTTCGAACTGATATTTGTATCGATCATTTAGAAGAATTCCAAGCTCGAAATGTGAAAAAATCAAAAGCGTTCCATGTTCAAAGTTCTCTTCGTTTGGCTATCTACGGCATGTTGCTACATATGTGTTAGCGATCGCAAGCAGAGTTCGAGCCCCCCGACGTTCCTCTTACGTCATCCTTGATAAACAAGTAAACAATAGTTTAGCCAATCAAAATAGAGGGTGTGGCGGCATTGACCAATGAAAAGTGAAAGCTAATTTGATGCCTCATTACAGTGATGTAAATGTTATATAACTCCGCAGGGTCGCCCTGAAGCTTTGACAGACAAGTAGTACGCACGACTAATCGTTGATTCTCCCGATAAATGATGCAAATAAAAGATAGAACATATGTAATAATAACAGAACCCCATGGCCTGTGAGTGCAAGCGCGCCGTACTGGCGGTATTTGCACGAGTGCTGCGGTGTATTCGGCGGCAGTCCTTTCACGAGCGATGCGAGTGAAAGGACAGCCGAATATACCGCAGCACTCGTGCAAATACCGCCAGTACGGCGCACTTGCACTCACAGGCCATGGGGTTCTGTCATATTATTGTTATTATCATTATAATTTGACAAGATTATTGGTACATGAACATTTTTGTTATATTTTGTCATTACTCAGTTAGTACAGAAATTAAACTTTTCTTTGACATGCGAAAAAACACGTTGACAGACAATTGTTTAGAAAAGAATGCATTACTAGGTATTAGAGTCATAGAATTCCATACAAGAAAATCCAACAAAATGGTAATCACGAAACAAAGAAATGTACAAAAACTTACGGGAAATTGGTTAGTGCAAGTAGCACCCCGCATCCAGGAAGCAGTATAGTCTGGTAATCCATCACCTACCATACATCCTTGAACAGCATCTTGAAAGGCACTTTCAATGTCACTCATTTTGTACATACATATTGCAGACTCAGTGTTCCGTTTTGGAGAATTGTTCTCTCCTTCAGCAAATGCAACGAACAAGACTTCTTCTTCTTCATCTAATGTCAATGACAGACTGAGATCTTGTGCAGGTCTGGTGATGTATGCTGCTTGAGCAAGGTTGTATGAATCATGGCGACACCTCAATGTCACTTCAGTGTAGGAGTTGAAGTAGTTGCTGTCTGCCCGCTGACATACACGAACAAGTTTGGAAATGTACGTAGAACTAGATTCTGCTGACTGTTGTTGTATTGTCACAAAGTAACTGTATTCGTTGTAGCTAAATCCTGCCACATACCTGATTGAATATGTTGTGATGAGAGGTAAACTAACATCGACTCTTGTGTTACCGGTACTGTCTTCAATCACCTCAAAGACCTGATTACCCTCAAGTCGTCTACCACTAACAAATGGGTTTCCTTGATTTTGTGATGTACTTGTTGTGCCAACATACAGCAATTGTTGATCAAAATAATAGTGTTGTGCAATGTAACCAACTGTAGATTCATCTGACGTATTAGCAGCTACAAAAATATCGCCTGCATAAGTTATAGACAAGTCTTCCACGTGTCTAATTTGGCAAACACCTCTGTAACCACCACAGGTTATGAGATCATCAGCAGCGTAGTCAAATGTCAGTATTTTATTGAAAGTGTCATGTGCTTTATCTTCTTCATCATAGTCTGGTCCTGTTGTAACATTGACAATCAACTCCAAGTCTTCATTCAATCTGTACAGCTGATTGACTCCACCAATGTACACATCACCAGTGACGTTTTGCACAATTAAGTGGTTGAAGCCCTCTGAGTTAGAATCAGTGAAATTTGCCACTGCGTAAATATCCGCGTTTGACATTCGAGTTGATGTTGAAATTGTTACACAGGCCATCAATGCAATAACGAACACCGTCTTGGTGAAGTAAAGTGTAATCATGCTTGGATGTGTTCCGAGTAAATTTTGTAATCTAATCTGTTCTTGGTGAATAAAACACGAAACACAACATTAGGACGCACAGCATCAGCATAAGTAACGCTCAATGCTAATGGATAGTGGCAAGAGATCCATAAATTTGGAAGAAACGTTAACATTCATTTTACATTCATTATCGGCCACCACTCATTCAAATGGCATTCTGACACTTATTAAAACTCTTGGAAGAGGATCTATGTACTGTGGGCCAGTAACGTGTTGTGTTCAGACCAATAACATAACATAATTGTTTTGACACTTAGGTTTGAATAAAAAATGCGCAGACACTTTATAAAATATTTCCCATTTGCGCATGCCGTGACATATGTGAACGTCATTTATGTAACTTTGCGATTTGAGGAAGTCAGATATCAGATATATTAAATTGGTTAGAAGTGATCATCGAATAATCTAAATTGATATACAAGGCTTAAGCATATTCACTGAAAGTTCTTCCCAAAGAAAACTGCCGTAGTATACCAGGTGTGGCAAGTTCCCTTGACGACACCTTACAATCAGTACATTTTCCTTTATAATTAGGGGGATTTCACTTCATACAGTCTTTTGCCTGGAATGTTGGCGAATAATATTACTATGGCGTCAATCAAATAATCATTAATTCCCATGAAATCAACTCCCTGGCATGCTTTCGCTGTATCAGCTGTCTGCCTATTAGTGTGGAAGTCAGCGGTCGGAGAATAAAGGTCTTGAAATTAGGCTTATTGCTATTGTGCACAATAAGGAACCAAATTTTTATCAGTACATGTAGTACATAATCACCCCTTAAGTTAGGAAAAGTATAAAAGCGGCTTGTGACATTTTTCAATCACTGGAAACAGTATGTACTTGACTTGCATCTTTATGTGAATTTTATCCAAATCTATTGTTTACGACGTTTCAGAATTTCAGTTCGCATTTCGATGAGCTAGCGAGTTTCAAGTTCAGAAGGTCGGACGCACGTCAGTGGCACTACGTCATATACTGATATACATATAATCAGAGAAAAATAGTGCCGACGATGATTGCACTACCTGGCAAAATGAAGGGGAGCCTACTTTGTAATTTTTGACTCTCAAGAATGACATCAGTTAAGACAACAACGCACCTGTAAAGCGCATCCGCTAAAATAGGAAACTGTTAATGTCGGGTTCAGAAGATCTCGCGATGCATCACCTTCCTGGCTCATTTTAGCACGCTTCGACCCAACTTTGCAAGTCAAATATGGACCGTCACATACAATAAATTCAGGCGGTTGCCACTTTTACATTGTTACATTTTGGTTGACCGAGAGCCGACAAAATCCAAAATTATGCAGGACAGATCTACAGAGTTCTTCGTAAAATGTGTTTCAAGGCGATATAATTTCTGGCATTTTTTCCACCGATGGTTTTGGAGAACTTAAGTCACTCACCCGGCAACATGCAAAAAGTCCGATTAATAAGAGTACAGTGGAAATATATGAGTCGGCTTTTTTCAAGGGATGTCAATGAGAAGTGAAGAACTATGTGACTTAGCATCTTCGGCTTTTTTGGTGGGTAGTAGTGAGGTTGTCTGGTACGGATTGGGTATAAAGGCGGGCAGGCGTCTACATGTCCGTCCCCCGGGTTGGGGGTTGGTAGAGGTGTCTTGGTCTCAGCATGGACATAAAAAAATGTCTCAGCACAGTTTTCTTCTTGCTATCGTTTATTTTATTTTAATACGTTGACGATATATATTGCTAATAAAAATTTATACTGCTAACATTTGGCGTCTTGTTAGCACTAGTTTTGTAAAATTTTCTTTTTCCTTCTCTGTGTCATATATTGTCCTTTGACAATTTTACGCGAAGTTTTGTCACTGTGCTGCGTCTATTATCTGATGAATTTGATTGCCTAATGCGCCAAAGCAAATTGAAGTAAATTACTAATCTGTGGACGCAGTCACCAAGTTATCACCAGATAAACTTTGACAAAGTCAACACAATCTGAAGTATGCAGTTGTCAAAGACTGGAATTCTTTACCTTCGAATTCGTCACTGTAGTAGTTGCATTGTAGACATTCTTTCACATCTGATTTAAATTTTTATTTGTTACCTCTATAGCGTTCTGTATTGTTTATTATCATTATTACAAAGCTGATAAGTTTTATCGGTTCGGTTGTGGTTGTAGTCCTTGATTTTACTTTGTACATTTTCAAGAAGTTTGGGGCCATTGACTAGACTTGTCCTAATGGACTATTTCCATGGTCCTAATCAGAAACACTTACAGAAAATGCGATGTAATCGTTGTAACAATGTTTATTTACTTGTTTTGTTAACAATTAACGATTGTAAGTTTTTATTTTTTCTGGTGAAATAATAAAGAATTAAAAACACGTAAGAGTAGGAATTGAAAATATTGAATTAAAATAGGACAAATCACTTATTTTTGAGTCACTGCCCAGGATAGTCTGTTACGTCTGAGAAAAAACCGCAGACGATAATTGTCATTTGACCACTGGATGCCATCATAGAAAGTACAGAGTCAGTGACTTAAAAGTCAAGCCGTGGAAATGACTTCAACGTTCTATGTTTCGTCGTCTAATTTCCACGTTTATCTCAGTACAGATGTGCTGGTTAAACGGATCTTGTTGTTGTACAGGTGACTGTGCTCATTAATATGCCATAAAAATGCTGACTAAAAGGGCGGCCGACACCCAGCCCAAACCTGACCCTAATCTCGGGACTAATGGCCAGCATCCCATCGTCCAATCAGATATAACCTGCTGAGCCAGCTGCACATCAGTGGTATTTTCGTGAGCAGCGCAGCCAGCGGTAGAAATAGGGCAGGTGACCAGATTAGGTACCGATCGCGTCAGGTAGTCTTGTTCCCTGACCCATTTCTACCGCTGGCTGCGCGGCTAACGAAAATAGGGTCAGGTATGAGCTAATGTGTCAGCACGGTCCTTTTGTGGAGCGACCGTGGTTTCAGTCAGAATCTGTCACTTGACAAGATCAGGAGATCAGCACATCTGCACAGTGGTAGGCTCAGAAATTAGATGACGGAAAACATTGAATGTTGAAGTTGTTTGCACGGCTTCACTTTTGAATCTCCAACTCTATTCTTCTCTGATTGTATTTAGTGGTGAAATGAGGATTATCGTCTATTAATTTTTCTCAGACGTGACCTGGTGACCTTTGAATCACAGACATGGACATAAGCTAAGGGGTACAAGCTTCTTCGTTAAAAT